>CAESWR010001405.1:393002-395273 GCA_903171835.1 Mullus surmuletus | reverse complement strand
CACACCACACACACTCATACACCCTCCGGGGCAGGAATCCGATACATTCCAGAGGCTCCTGTATCCAGACGAATAATGGTGACGAGGGTGTAGCGTTTCAACAGATGACACATGATTGGAGCGTAAGCGCTGGGAAAAGTGAGCGCGATGTCATACGGCTCAGACGTGGCCGGCTCCGGTTGCCTCGGGGACCAAGGGGGGGGCTGCGGCCCGCGGCCCAGAGACTGGGGGGAAGCCGGACAGCTTATATGAGACTTAGATTTATCAAACAGGTTTTCATAGCTCTGCTGTCTGCTCAGTTTAAGCTACGGTGTGTGTGTGTGCGTGTGTGTGCGTGCGTGCGTACTCACGGCACTGATCTATCTCATCGTGTTCTCACAATGAAGCTGCAATGTGCCGGGATGCTTTTATTTTGAAAAATGAGTCATTCGTTATGCAATTTTTAGGTTCTTTACCTTTAAAAAAAAAAAAAAAAAAAAAAAAGAACATTTCCCATGAATTTGTTTTTGTAGGGAATCCACTGTTAGTCTCTTCCTGTAGCTCCTTGTAGCGCCATTTTATGGCCAAATCACAGTATTGATCATGATTGTTTGGATTGGATTTCACCAAACGCCGCCACCCTGTTTACTAGAAAACAACTTCTTTCTAAGACTGGTGATGAAAAACAGAAAGAAAAGTAATTAGATCTCGTTTGACGACTCTGCAGACAAGTCGCGGCACGAGCGAGGCAGGACGTCACTCCTCTTATTGTGTCCACCGCTTCCCAAAATCTACCAGGGAGGCGTTTATGCTCGGGTGCGTTGAAGCCGCAGTGATTTTCAAAATAAAAGGCATGAGTTGCCCGGTGAGCTCACCTTGGGGCCGTTGCAGTTTTGCAACCCCTGCCCCCCCCCCCCCCCTCCCTTTTTATTTAGCGGTCAAAAAAACAAAAAAACAAGCTGCGGGGTATTAATGGACTTCACCTCAGCCGCTCCAGCGGACCCTCGGGGTACGATGCATTCATGCTCTTGGCGAGCAAGCTCTCGGCGCTGGCCCGCTAATGAAGCCATTTCCAGAGACGGAGAGCCGCAGTAATGGGAAGGCACCACTTCACCGCGGGATATTCTAACCCCCGTCCTCATCATAAGTGCTATCAGTCATCGGATATGATTAGATTTTTTTTTCCTCCCTTCTGCCTCCGTTCTCCATTTAGCTGTTCGCTGCGGCTCTTTCCACCGCTGAATTGAGACGTAGATTTATTTCCCGTGGACCTTGAACGCAGCGCTCAGCAAAGACGTGCAACAAGTTACATCTTTTGAAAAATTAGCATTGTTTGTGTGTGTGTGTGTGTGTGTGTGTTTGGGGGGGGGGTAGGGTAGACAGGTGGAGGGGGAAGGGGAGGGGGGCACTGTATGTGTGTGTTTACTCAGTTGTCTGGTGGCCTCGGCTGGTCTGACTGAGCCACAGATACAACACACACACACACACACACACGCACACACTTCTCTCACCTACTCTTTAGAATCACCCTGTGTGTGTGTCAACCTTTGAGTTGTTTACACTGTCGGCTCGTTAAACCGCGAGTGTGTGCGATGCTGCCTGTTGAAATCCGCCTGAATACGTTTTGATACTTTAACGTTTCAGAGGAAGAAAATAATGTTTTTGTGACTCAAAATCTGACGCCAGCTGATTTGTTTTTAGACCCTTTTTTTGTATTTCAGTTGAAATGACGCAAACAGACGCGTGGAAAACACGGAACCGAATATTCTCCGAAAATCCCTGTTACCTTTTATGTTTCTTGGTGACAAAAAATACACATTGGAAGTGAAAGTGGTGTGTGTGTGTGTGTGTGTGTGTGTGTGTGTGTGTGTGTGTGTGTGTGTGTGTGTGTGTGTGTGTGTGTGTGTGTGTGTGTGTGTGTGTGTGTGTGTGTGTGTGTGTGTGTGTGTGTGTGTGAGATGATGAATATTGAAAATGTGGACAGAACCGGATCCACCAGGGAGAGTTTACACACCATTGTCAGTGTGCGCTGTGAGTTTCCTCTGTGGGTCGCGTTGGTTGCAGACTCAAGCAGAGATGGGGGGCATCTGGCGCCCTGTGCCCACGAACCCCCCCCCCCACACACACCACACACACTGCAGCCTGGCCGGCCCCAGAGCAGCCCGCGCCACCACCGCACCGCTCAGCGAGTCATCTGGTGTCCAGTTGGCTCCCATCTGCGAGTGCATTTGGCGGCGCTGCAAACAAAGCGGCGTGGCGGCACATGGGGGGTGGCGGCGGCGGCGGCTCGCT
>CAESWR010001405.1:383002-390502 GCA_903171835.1 Mullus surmuletus | reverse complement strand
CCCGTCACATTTCTACACCCATCTTGCTTGGCCCCCCCCCCTCCTTAAAGAAAAAAGCCCCTACAGCGAGACTATATGTTTAATAGGTGAGCTGTGCACTGTAATATGTCATTGTGTCAGGCTACAATACGGGGACTAAGTGCGCTGAATGCAAATTAATCTTGTGGGATGGCAGCCGCTGAATAGAGTGCGTTTTTTTTGGGGGGGGGGGGCAAAGGGAGGGACAGAAGGAGGGCTAATAGTGGCGACAGAACAGTGAGAAAAGAGCATGCGAGGAGGAGGAGGAGGGGGAGGGGGAGGGAATGTAGTCATCGCCAGGCCCATTCATCATGCAATGCCTGCTGGGATGAGTCGGGGTCAGTCCCGCACAACACAATTACAGCCTGTTCTGCCGCTCCGTGCCGGGCCCGGCCGTGTTCCGACTGTGTTCCCTTGTCTTTTGTTCACGTCTCTCTTGTTTTCCACCCTTCTTCTTTCCCGCAGATTCCCGTTCTCTTTTATCTCGGGTTGCGCGTTGCCGGAAGTCGCCCCGTTTCGGCTATCTCGAAGCAATCTGCCGCGGCTCTTTTGAGCAAAACATCTCAATTAGTCGAGCGTTTGTCTTGTTTTGCTTTTCCCTCTCTCCCGCTCTTTGAGGCCTAAACTCCCCCTGTGGTAAATTGCCATCCGTCCGTTCCAGCATCTGTCGCCGGGTCGCCTTTCATCCCGAACGAAAAAAAGGAGTGGCAGCGGAGCTTGATTCCCGTGATTGACAGGCGGGTTTTAGTTTTTTTTTGTTTTTGTTTTTTTTGGTTGTTTTTTCTGCGCGGGGGTGCGAGCCGGTAGTAAGCATGTTGTTTACCCCGCCTGTCTGACAGTCCTCTGTGAGCCTACAGATGTTTCCAGAACGCTGTAAATATCCGCCGCGTGTTCTCATGTCGGTTGACAGGCGATCCCATCACTCTCGCGGCTTTCTTCCTGTTCGGGTGCCTTCCTCTTCACGCGGCGAAGGAAAAGTTTTCCACAGCAGAACCCTTAAATGAAAATATCACATATGGATAGAGCAAGTTTAAAAGTCTTTTTTTCTTTGCAGGATGTGGTGGGATGAATGTTGTCACAGTGGCGTCTGTTTCTGTCATTTCAACGGAAGAATAAAACATTAAGAGCAGAGCACCTATAGCGGCTCAGTATGGAGGCGGTGCTGCTGTTTACTGTACAAATTTAAAGGTCCAGTTCGTATGTTTTTGTTGCTAGTGGGGGAGGGGACCCAGTTAATGTAAAATGTCTAAGAATTAAGATACGTAAAACTAGAATTAAAATGTGAATTGGAGGCAACAAAGTAGATGAAGAAACAAATGAAGTAGCTTTGTTGATCACCGGGTGGCTGATGGGAAGGAAAGGGGGCGGGGCTCCATCTAAGCTAGCTGTTTCCTTTGCAGCATTGGTTTGCTGTTTGCTAAAACAGCGAGGGAGTCATCATGAATTGAAGCAGGTTATTGTTTAGGAGATGCTGTCTGCCATGTTTGACCATAAGGGTGGGGGGGGGGATAAAACTTGACTTTCATGCAATGTTGTGTGACTAATATGGTTTGGTTGCTGTCGTCATGGGTTCGTTGTTGATGTTCCTGCTTTATTGTAGGCATTCGTGATGTTCTCATGAAAGTTTTCTTCCAATTCCGTTTGGCAAACCAGCTCACACTGACGGTAGCGCCAACCGCTGGACTGAAGTGTAGAGCTTGTTTTTCCAATCAGAACCGTTTGGAATGAATACCGGCTGCCGACTCCCATCATCACGGGCTGATTTTACACAGAGAAATTATTTAGTCTGCCTCTAATTGTGAGTCTCTTAAATCATCTTCTGTCAAAAAAGACTCACAGCTAAAGTTGAATGCACAGAAACGTCTTCAACACCATTTATCTGAATGGTTTTTGATTAGTTCAATTCATTGACTGGATGTTTCAGCTTTGTTTACCATGTTTGTGATATAAACACATCAGACTCAGTCACCATTTGGGGAATAATCAGCTGATTGGCTTGCTCTTGCTGGCTAGTTCTGGGGTTTGCTTCCTACTAAAATAAAGAAGCTGCTGTTTGTAGATGTTACTGGGCACGCTTTGCAGATATTTCACATTTGTGTTGGGATTAATTAATATTTTTCCTCTTTGTTTCCATATTGAAAGAGCAACAATAGTGCAGCAAATCGGAGAGAACGTCTTCTGTTTGTCAGAACTCGGTGTTTCAGCAGGTGTTGGCACCCGGTCGGTGCTGGGCGGCGCCCCCTTACACGCACCGCAACACTTAATTTCGAATATGGAGGTTGTTTTTATTGCCCAAGGAGGCGCGCAGGCTGCAGCTTCACCCCCCTCCGCCTCCTCCCTCCATCCGTTCGCATTCGGGGCGCGAGCCAATCGGAGGCAGCCGAGTGGGTGGGGCTTCACGGAGCGTGGGTGAAGGATGGCGCTTAGCGTGGACGGATATCAGGTGTACCAGTTTGGCCAGTAAAAATCTCAACAGATTTTTGGTTGCCATGGTGATGCAGCCTGCTTTTTTTCAGATTTTCCTTCCAAGCCTCATGTGTGATATTCAACGTAAACGTGCCAAAAAGTGTCCTCGCAAATGACAAACACTCAGTGTTCTTCTGGAGTTTGTTCCTTGGCGTAAACAGGCTGTTTATCAAAGTGACGGCGGGGAAGTTGTGGGTTTATCTTAGTTTGTTTAAACCCAGCGTTGTTGTGTTCGCCACAGAAACAAATTTCCCGTGAAAAAATGCTTAGGATACTTTCTTGTAATGGGGCGGGAGACGGTTGCACCCAGAGGTCCCGACAGTTCACTTGCTGGGCTCGCTGCGGACGATCTGGGTGGGGGGACTTGGCCGACGCCGGCAAAGAGGAAGCCGAAAGATTGACTGAAAGAATGACAAATTGTGGCCAGAAAATGCAACGGCAGCATCTGGAAACCATTTGGAACAATGCACTGGAGCCGTCCATGGCAGGCTCGCACTGATGTACCCGTGCTTCTCCCCGTCTGACTCTTCCTGAGCGTTTCGGAAATGGTGGATGGGCAGAGCGAGGCGGCCTCCTCAGACACTCTTGTGATAATTTTTTACCTGAATCTAACAGGGTCTCCAGACCCTGACCTTTGTAGAGCCCCGTAAATGTAACCAGGAAAATGCAGAACAGCCACTAAGTGGCTTCAAACAGTGAAAAGCATACATCATTAAAAACTGGGTAAATAGTAGCTGAGTTATTAAGGCCACAAAGTTCTGCTTCGGACCCGAGAGTCGCTTTAAATAACGTCCCACGACTCTCGCTCGGCTCTAATCAACAAACGAGCCAAGTAGAAAAAAGCCTCCCTCCAGTTTGAAGTGGCCTTTGAGCTGCTTTTATATCCTCCACTTCCAACAATAAACCTGCTTGTGTTATCTGGGACGAGCCCTAACCGCATCCCATAGCGACGGTGCAGGTTGCTAAGCGCACCTGCTCGCCGCCCCAGTCGCCCGGTGGGCGGGCGGGCGGGTGGGCGGGCGGGCATGTCTATCATGTCGCTCCTCGCCCTGATTGTGTTGAGCATGGAGGCGGATGCCGGCGTGGAGGTGGGTAATCTTCCCAGCGAGGGGAAGCGGTGGAGCCATCAAGGGATGGAACGTCGCTAATTGGGCCTGTGTGCACTTCCACGTGCGAGGGGAGTGGGAAGTTCCCCCTTTTAGTTTGTTCTTTTATAGAGAAGACTCAGAGGATGCATCATCAATAAATTGCTTTTTCCTTTCATTATCCTTGAAAGAGCATTTTCTGCAAGATTACATGCTCAAATCCTTATTTTGGGAGTCTAATTGTTTATATCTTTTCATGGTCTAATCACTTTTATACATTTTGTGCTGTGTAACCTCTAACACTATTTAAGCCCCGCCTCCATGAAGCCTAATAACTTTTTTTTACTTTGTTGGAATATTCGTCAAGATTAAATCCTAATAACCCGATCTTTTTGATCTTCATGAAACCAAAGTGTTTTGTGTCTGATGAGGTTAGCATTAGCGTAAAAGGGTAGAAAAAAAGATGCATTGCACATTTGAATGTGAGCAGCCAGCTGCTAATGAATCTTTTTCGGTGGCAAACACAGTCCATACTTATCTAGGTCATGGGTCAGGGGTCATCAGCCTTTTCTGATCCTGAGGGCTACTTCCTGGGTGTACCAGTTTGCTACACTCTTCTGAAATAACAAATTTGCTTTGACCTTTGAAATAGAATAGGTCAGAGTTCCTCTAAACGTAGCTAAACTTCATGTATAATAAACATGTTTTTAATGCTTTTTTAAGATATTGTCATTTTCAAATCTATATAAATGCAAGTATGATTAAAAAATGAATCCCAACAAAAGAAAATTCAATTTTAGAACCAAAGTAACTTGGCCACACCTCATGTGGTCCTTGGGGGGGCCTCCTGGTGACCCCCAGTCTAGGTGATGCACAAAACACAACACACAAATTCAAATATGTACCAGGGCGTAGTTTGTTCTCTGGTATGCTAAATAGTAGGACTGTTAGGACAGCAAATGAAACGATAAAAAGCGCCACTTTCCGACAAAAGGCAACTTAGCAAGATGTCAATTACATCCTGGCATTTCAGCCCCTCCCCCCCCGCAGCAGAGTGGGGAGACCAGAGCGAGTTGGAGTTGCACACGTAGCAAATTACTGGTACAATAATGCTGTTTTTGACTTCCTGCTTCTCCCCGGAGGAAAGTTGTTAGTAGGTTTGACTGATTAGTGCTGGAAGCTGCTGGCTCTCAGTTAGAGGGCAGGCGAAGCTTCAGCCCTCGCTGATGGAAAATCAGAGGTAATGAATTAGTGATAAAGGTTTTAAAGGCAACACCATTAGAGGGGCCGGCGGGAGGGGGCGGGGCCAAAGGTGGGCCTCGTCTGGCTTCTAAAGCAACACGAGTGGAGTGCTTGCTGTTGCCCCCCCCCCCCTCTGGCATCCAGTGACGGTAATATTAACCTCATGGCCAGGGCGCCGTCCCCATCTGACCCGTAAGTCGTCTCTGGCGAGAAGTGGTCAACTCTCGGCCGCCCCGGGCCGGCCAGCCTCGCCCAGGCTGCTAATGCAGTGTGACTGCGTCGCTCCGGAGGGGAGGATCAAATAATATATTACGATTTATGTTGCGGGCCGTCACACTTCACTCGGGTTGAGAAGTCCCTACGCCAGCAAAAAGATTTTTGCAGAGTCATGCTCTGCTTTGAAGCGCTGCCCGAGGCGGCGTCTGATTTCTTTTTTTTTTCCCCCCTGTTTTTTGGATTCTTACCAACTGTCAATGACAACGGCAGCTCGCTCGCTCTTTCTCCTTCGTTATTGACCGACGTGGTGCCCGAGTTTGTCACGCAAAGTGAAAGTCAAAGTGAAAATCTATAATAAACCAAAGCAAATTTAAATGCATTTTGTTTAGTGCTACCAAGAGAACCCCCGCTTCGGGAAAAATACCTTTATTTGGGAAAATTTGTTAAATTATTCAATTTTCCTTACAATTTGCCACCAAGCACATAGACATAGTCCTATCACAATAATGGTGATATGATTATTAGTGGTCATGCTGCCATCGTGCCCAGTAAGCTGAGGGTTGAGGCAGCCGTTGGACATTGGGTTACCTCAGCTGTCGCAGCCTGGGCGGACCCAGCGTGACTCCGTCTGTGTTATTGGAGACGTTACAGAGCCGACTGGCAACCAGTAAACGCTTTAATGGCTTTTTAAATTCTGCCGAGTCATGGTGGTCCTCTCTTTTTACGGAGCCGCGTGAAGATTTATCGGCCTTGCTTATGGCTGCGTAAACATCCAGCGGCCTTTTTAGTATCTCCATCCCACCGAAGGGGGAAAAAACAACAGCCGACAAATGTGCGTCTGCTTGGTGGTTTTGTCGAGTGCGGTGGTTTGTCGAAGGTCGGCCCCACTTGCACTGCTGACGGCATCCCGCCAGCGTTTTCCTCTTGTTGTTCTCCCTCCGCCTCTCACTGCTTCAGGCTCTACACTTTTCAGACCAAACAAGAGGGGGGGGGGAGAATTAACAAATTTGTGGGTTTTTTGCCCACTCACATCGGGCATAATCAAGGCGCGAGGAGCTCCCAGGAGGCCCCGCCAGCCTCCCACAAGGGTCCGTAATCAAATTCACGCCGCGCTCAAGCACACAGCAGGAAAGCCCAATTTAGAAAATAAACGATTTAAAATCAAGATGTGGACTTGCTTTTTTAGTCCCTGTTTATTATAATTAGCACAAACTAATCTTGAGCTCTAGCATTTGAAGCTCGGCATGTTCCCCTTGATGGAGCCACCTATAGCTGTGTAAAAAAATCGATATAATTGATCTTGAACCAATTTCATGGGAATTTTCCATAATTGATTCATAAGTGCTGAAATCGATTTTTTTTTTTCTTCTTCTAGCTTTAACCGAAGCACTCTTTTGCGCTATGGTCTTGCGTTTCCAGCGTCGACTACTGCGGTGCAACAACATGAGAGTGCATTCTGTGTAAACATAGCAGATGCAGACGAAGCGCTACTTCATGAGAGGGAAGTCTTCATGTTAACATTGATATTTCTAATAATTCACCAAGTAGAGGTTTCATAGTAACATCTACAGCTTTAGTTCTGACAATCTTTTTAATATCCAAGTAAAATTTAAAGATCAATCAATCAATACTAAGTTGATATCGAATCGAAAAAAATAGTGATTAACCAATTCAAAACCTTATTAATAATTCAGGAAATTGACCATGATACCCAGCTCTAGTAGACACCAGACACTCTGGACCAAAACCAGCCTGTTGGGTAGCCTTCGTAATCTGGGACCAGATGCTGTTTTAATTCCAAGCTATGGTCAGTGATGGTCAATGGTTAATTCCCAGATTAGGGTTTGGGTTTAGAAAACACGGTTGTAGAGGCACCAAGTCCAGCCTTCAGGTCTCTGGGTAGAAGTTCTTGACCTGTTCTTACGACCTTTAAATCCACTGATCTTTGATTGTCTGAGGATCTTTATCTTTTCAAGGTGAGCTCATAGAGACTCAACACCAACTCTTGACCCAAGACTGGTGAGTCAACTGGGTGATGTGGGTCCAGAAGACAGAAGGTTGTGTAGTCTAGGAACTAGAGCTGCACAATATATCAATATATTTTTTGAGCAGCGTCATTGCGATGCACGTAATAGTCACATTGCAGGTCCAGTGATGTAGGAGGCGAATTAAGTCAACGTGTTGTTATCTGCAGATTGGTGCTGTGTACATTGTAACCCCAATGTGTAGCTCTTCTGTATGCTGTAAGAATGTGGAATAGCAACGCGTGGTGCTCCGCTAACGCTGCTCCGCTAACGCTGCGCTGGCCAAACATGGAGCTGTGCGTTCAGCCCCACGCGTGCACGCCAGCGTCTCGTACCGAGAAACATCGGCGCGACTCCCCACACTGCGAGGAGGAGGCGGGGTCAGGTGTGCTTTGTTGGCCCACCTTGTCTAAAATGTCCTCTTCAAAGTCTGAGCAACGCAGCCGCCC
>CAESWR010001405.1:360206-372753 GCA_903171835.1 Mullus surmuletus | reverse complement strand
TCAACTAATGAAAGTGTTGCTCACGGACGCTTCGCATCTGGTCACAGGTAAAGCATTGAAAGCGCTGGACTCAAGTGACAGGATCCTTATGGGATCTCAGCCAGAATGAGTCTCGATACATGAAGAAGTAACATTTTTATAGATAGTTCACATTATCTTGGTGGGCTGATCCTGCCCTGGACAGTCAACTTGATGCACAACCGTGTGTCACCTTGGTCATTTTGTTTTGAGAGATAGGGGGGAAAACACATCTTTACGAAAACAGCACTATCTTTGAGCGAAAAAGCGCTTGAAGAAGAATATTGGACCAGGCAGTCATTTCAAAAGACAAAACCAATCTGATTAAATGTTGATGTTGAATCAGTCTATCTTATTGAAATTTAGTATTGCCACATGAAAGTTTGAATCAATTTGTGTCGATGAGGGAGAAAACACATCTTTACGAAAACAGCATTATCTCAACGTGACGTTTGAGGGCAGAATATTGGATCATGCAGTGATTTCAATAGAAAAACCAGTCTGATTAAATTTTGATGTTGAATCATTCTATCTTATTGAAATTTAGTATTGCCACATGAAATTTTGAATCAATTTGTCTCGACGAGGGTGAAAACACATCTATACGAAAACAGCATTATCTAGTGCGAAAAAGCGTTTGAGGGCAGAATATTGGAAAAGGCAGTCATTTCAATATGACAACCAGTCTGATTACATTTTGATGTTGAATCAGTCTCTCTTATTGAAATGTAGTATTGCCACATGAAAGTTTGAATCTCCTTGTCTCGATACTGGAGAAAACACATCTTTACGAAAACAGCTCTATCTGAGCGAGAAACAGCTTTTGGTGGAATAATATTGGACAAGGCAGTGATTTCAATAGAAAAATCAGCATTATTCAATTTTGATGTTGAATTAGTCTATTCCATAGAAATTGAGTATTTCCACATGAAATGTTGAATCAATTTGTCTCGATGAGGGAGAAAACACATATTTACGAAAACAGCATTATCTAAGTGCGAAAAAGCGTTTGAGAGCAGAATTAAGGAAAATAATTCTGCCAATTCTGCCTCATCGAGGCAGGAAACACATCTTTACGAAAACAGCATTATCTAAGTGCGAAAAAGCGTTTGAGGGCAGAATTATGGAAAATAATTCTGCCAATTCTGCCTCATCGAGAATCAATTTGTCTCGATGAGGGAGAAAACACATCTTTACGAAAACAGCATTATCTAAGTGCGAAAAAGCATTTGAGGGCAGAATATTGGAAAAGGCAGTCATTTCAATATGACAACCAGTCTGATTAAATTCTGATGTTGGATCAGTCTATCTTATTGAAATGTAGTATTGCCACATGAAAGTTTGAATCTCCTTGTCTCGATACTGGAGAAAACACATCTTTACGAAAACAGCTCTATCTGAGCGAGAAACAGCTTTTGGGGGAATAATATTGGACAAGGCAGTGATTTCAATAGAAAAACCAGTCTGATTACATTTCGATGTTGAATTAGTCTATCTTATAGAAATTTAGTATTGCCACATGAAAGTTTGAATCACCTTGTCTAGATACTGGAGAAAACACATCTTTACGAAAATAGCATTATCTAAGCGCAAAAAAGCGTTTGAGAGCAGAATATTGGAAAAGGCAGTCATTTCAATAGAAAAAGCAACATTATTCACTTTTGATGTAGAATTCGTTTATTTCTTAAAAAATTATTATTGGCACATGAAATTTTGAATCAATTTGTCTCGATGAGGGAGAAAACACATCTTTACGAAAACAGCTTTATCTAAGAGCGAAAAAGCGTTTGAAGGCAGAATACTGCACCAGGCAGTCATTTCAATAGAAAAACCATCATGATTAAATTTTGATGTTGAATCAGTCTAACTTATTGAAATTTAGTATTGCCACATGGAAGTTTGAATCACCTTGTCTAGATACTGGAGAAAACACGTCTTTACGAAAACAGCTTTATCTAAGCGCAAAAAAGCATTTGAGAGCAGAATATTGGATCATGCAGTCATTTCAATAGAAAAAGCAGCATTATTCAATTTTGAAGTTAAATTAGTCTATTTCATAGAAATGTCAATAGAAATTCTATATTTCAATAGAAAAAGCAGCATTGTTCAATTTTGATGTTGAATTAGTCTATTTCATAGAAATGTAGTATTGCAACATGAACTTTTGAATCACATTGACCCAGAAAAAAGTCGTTTCAATGAATACAAACTAGAAATGTAGAATTTCTTCTGAACAAAAGCAAGATTAAATTTTGAATGTTGCCAGCAGAGAGAACACGCACTGGCAGCTTCACTGCTTGACGGCATTATTGAAGCGGACCTTAGCAAGTTCATGAGGTTATACAGCTGAACCAATAGGTGGCAGTAGTGTATAAGGTTGTGTGTCATCGTGAACATAGGTAGAAGAGCGACGAGTAAACAGGGTTCTCTGAATAAAGACTCCGGCGTGCAAGTCTCCTCAATACAACGGCGTGTTTCCTTTGGGACATCTTCACATGGGGTAGCTGCAGGGTTGGTACATCTGAGGCGCATAGTCACTGTTTCACCGTCGGTTGGTTCCAATCTGGCAAACTCAGGGCGGGGGCGCCCCGTGGCAGAGTGACGTCATCTGTGTCGGTGTTTCCAAGACTGGGGCTGGAGAGAAATGACAGCTTTTTAGATAGAGGAGTTTGAATATAGCCAGGCAGCTGCCGCTTTGGGCACGTGTCGATCTACGCTCCAACCGCGTGGCGAAAGTAATGCATCTCTTCAACTAACTTGAAGGCTCACAAAGAACCGTACTTCAAATAAAACTGTTGATAACACTACGTTACATTAATTCAACATATTGAAATGCACATGCTTCCTAATAACCACCTTTCTGAGGTGGTTTTACCATTAGTCCAATACATAGCTCCTGCGCTGCACACTGTACAATCTCTGATTCATATGCTCAGACATCTTGCATGTCCTCCGACACCAACCCATGCAGGTTTTTCCACTGGACGGTGGTCAGCTTTTGCTGCCGCCTCCATTCAGACAAGTCTGCCATCTGCAGCCCCTCCACATGATCCACTGCAGCACAACCAATGGGCACCGCTCTCTCCTTGGCCTCTGTCGCATTGCTGACACGCATCAGTAGCACGGATGAGTAGCATCAGCGGATGGTGGCAGGCCCCGCGCAGTGGCAAATTCGTGAAGCGCAGTCCCGCGCGAGGCCAGGTTGGAAAATTGGTGAGCCAAGGCGCACCGAAGTGCGCAGAGACGGGCCTGGCGGCGGAGCAAGGGGGAGGTGCAGACCGAATCAGATGGCCTATTGAGAAATTCGTGCCCGTCAGCAGCGCGAAGAGGTGCGCTGGAAGCTCGCCGATCCCAACCTGGTCAGCTTTGGGCGCAGGCGGAGCGCAGTTGGTCAAGTGGCAAATTGGTAAACCGGCGGAGCCGTGCGCACACGTCACCAATAGCTCAATGGCATGTTTCCAAGTAGTCGGGCACATTTCAGCGCAGTAAATAATTGACAACAACCACTATTCAGTGCAACCATATGAGTCAGCACATACATTGACATCTATATTGATATATTTTGATGAGAGAGAGGTCGAGCTGGATCAGCAGGGAGCAGAGCGCACGAGGCAGTATGGGTGCAGACGTTGTTCCCCTCTCGGTCGGGTCGGTTCACCTCCTGCACCCAGTCCAACTCGTCCTCCCTCCTGCAACAATCAAATACACTTTGATTCAAATCCAACCGTTTTTTATAATGTTTTCATATGTAGAAATTCTGTCAATATTTAATCGGGAGTCTGGCTTACATGCCAATATTATAATATTCAATTGCTTGAACCAAGTTCATCTGAAAAGGAAAAACATTAGTGGAAGAAAAAGCGTGATGTGCCCTTTAGTATTGCCCCATTTGAAGCCCATTCCGCAATGGCATTTTTTGTTTATGTCGTGATATGTGCACACAACCCACCTTTGTCAAATGGGATTTAAATAGACGCAAGTTGATATGAGTGTCTGTATGTGTGGTGGAAAATTATGTCATGCTGCTACACTGAGCTGGCGCGCCAGTTGGAGGGAGAGTAGAGTTGCGCGTGTGGCCGGGTGGGCTCGTGCCGTGGAAGATTTTCGGTTTGAAAGCCTGAAGTTGTCCAGTGCGTATCTGTCACGACGCTTGTTTGTTGTTCCACTTGTTGTTCCACTTGTTGTTCCAATGTTGTCCAACTTCCAAATCTCAAAACACCTGTTCTGATCCTCAATCTCCTCAACACTCTTTCCGCTAATATATATTTTTGGCTTTGATTTTTGGTTCTTTTTCCTTCAAACATTCCTCTAATTTTAATAGTTGAATTTAACTAAGGCTGCCCTCATTCAGAAATCCTCATTCTTTCATCCAAAATTGGATGTATTTCAGTGAATCATGACTGTAAAGATAGGCATTTTCAGGGAAGCTTCATCTTTATACATTTGATTCCTGTCATTACCCTCTCCAAATGTTCTATTCCAGAATTCTGGAGTCTATTTTTGCTAAAGACTCCGTGCGTGAGTGCGTGCGTGTATGCCTGTGTTTATGTTTATGCGCGCGCGTGAGCCCGCCAGAGCACACATTCGTTCACAATAACAAATAATACATGAACAAGTAAGATAATCATTGAATATGAGCTCAGCGTTGTTGTAAACTTGAGTTTTTTATGCTTAATTACAGCCTGGGATATATCAATGATCAGCAGCAACATTGAAATTTGCGGTGGGAGCTCCGGCTTGTTGCACCGGATGGTGCCAACCAGAGCCACGTGCCCATGACACCGAAGAGCCCCTCAGTCATCTCCAGGACGACCCTTTTTTGGCCCAGATTTCTCTCTGCTGTGCAGATGAACAACTTCCACGCATATCACAAGTTTGAGGGCAGGCAGTCATTTCAATATAAAAAGCACTCTGATTAAATATTGACTGTAAAGATGGGCATTTTTAGGGAAGCTTCATCTTTATACTTCATTAAACTTTATCTGTTTCAGAATTCTAGCCACTTTAGTTTCTGAATAACGTGTGGCCATACCGCAGACTTCCACAGGAAGCCATATGAAGAGTTCCGCAACATCTGTTCGCCCGCAAGCGCACACATTCGTCCACATTAATTTGCAGAAGCTGCTTATGGTGTCGATCGGATACTGCGATTTGCTCCGCTGTTGCGGGAGCATCACTTTTTATTTCGCACGAACAAAAACGCAATAGCTGTACTGTCGACCTACCGTAAACTTCATGTGTATGAATATCCTCAATAGTTGTCCACCCACGCGGCGTAAGTAATATGTCTTCAACTCACTCAACATGTCACACTTGGGGGGGAAAAATCATACACAGAACAAAGAGAGTCCAGTCAGGGCCACAGATCGAAAGACATCAATCAGAGTCAGAGGCTAAGACATCAAAGAATAACCGCATGATATCAAAACAATTTTTGGCGGGGTGGGTTTTGTTTATGGTTTCAGTAAAGAATGTTTACACACGTGCAGTAGCTTCAAAGGTGTAGATGTACTTGGCTTCATTGGCTGGTTGTTTCACCAACCAAAGTAACGCGACACTGACTGGTTCTTTTGTTGGCAGCCAAATTGTGAAGCCCTAGTTCCCCCTGACAAAACCACATGGCCTCAAAATCTGCCCAAAGATGGATATTTCTGAACTGAAAAGATTTTCAAATTTGAGAGGGGGACCAAAGGTATGGGATGGTAACATCTGAACTAAAGAATTTATTCCAAAGAAAAGTACCAAAAAGATGGTGGTGGACATGAGGAGAACCAAGGAGCCTGTGACCCCTGTTTCCATCCGGGGGGGTCTGTGTGGACATTGTGGAGGAATACAGATATCTGGGTGTACATATAGACAGTAGACTGGACTGGGGTAAGAACACAGACGCCCTTTACAGGAAGGGCCAGAGCCGCCTCTATTTTCTGAGGCGCCTGAGGTCCTTCAACATCTGCAGGACTATGCTCAAGATGTTTTATGAGTCTGTGGTGGCCAGTGCGATCCTCTATGCTGTGGTATGCTGGGGCAGGAGACTAAGGGTTGCCGACACCAACAGACTGAACAGACTGATCCGCAAAGCCAGTGACGTCATAGGACTGAAGCTTGACCCTCTGACGGTGGTGTCAGAGAGGAGAATCCTGGTGAGGGCCATCCTGGACAACATGTCCAACCCGCTCCATGACGTGCTGGTCAAACACAGGAGCTCTTTCAGTAACAGACTGAATGCACCACGATGCACCACAGAGCGCCACAGGAAGTCATTCCTGGCAGTGGCCATCAAACTGTACAACTCCTCACTCTGAATGTCTGACACTTTGTGCAATAATTCCCTTTTGCAATAAACTGTTATCTATCTATATTACATACAATATATATAATATAATACAACATAATGATATATTGTTATATAATAGAATATAGAATATATGGATATATGGATATATGGACATACAGTATGAATATATGAATATATAGTATTAGTAATATATAATAGCATTATATAATACATATAATACTATTATCATATATATATATATATATATGTCTACAGTTTATTCATAAACAATTTTCTACTATTCATACTGCGCATTCTGTACCTACTGCACATTCTGTACATACTGCACTTCTTGTTTATTGCTGACGTTGTTCACATATTTATATTTTATATTTTCTTAATTTAATTTGATTTTATTTTATCTTATATTATTACATTTTTATTATATGTTTACCTTATTCTTATACTTGCCCTTACTTTTTACTAGACAGAGTTGGAGATGTCCTCTTGGGATTAATAAAGTAATTCTGATTCTGATTCTGATTAATGCTGGTGCTTGATGGCCTCATTCAGGTCACAAGGGTCCTGGCACACCCTTAGTGAACCGTTATTCTTTGACAGGCGGTATCACATCTTTCTTCTCCCGGTCTTGTATAGTAAACCTAATTTGACCTACATTTACACTATTTAGATGGGCCTCACATTTATCTCATTTATTTCGTCCACGTCGATGAGCTGACCTCAAATGGTCGTGATGGCATCTTTCTCATACAGGTACATCAAAGAGATCATGGCACGACCAAGTGTTAGACAGGAGGTGGACAGAGTGACCAATCAACGTGCAGGAGTCGGCAGGACAGTGAGATGCAAATTCAGACAATGTAGAGAAAGGTGGAGACACTGGGAGTCCAGGTGGTCGGAGACGAGTAAGATGTGGATTCAGATGAGGACAAAGGTGAGGTGCACTGAGGAACTTCCTGGGTGTCCGAGGTGTGAACCTTGGAAGGTTCCCTGCAGAGTTTAGTTCAAACTGTCTTGTCACTCTGTTGGGTTGTCTCTTTTGATATGAATAAACTCTCACACTCTGACAAATCATTGATTCAAGATCCTTTAATCTATAGTCTCAGAGAAAAATCAACAACAGTAAAGTGACTTTTATTTGAATACACAATTGATCCGATTTTCTTTTGAGGAATGTTTGAAGGGAAAAGAACAGAAAATCAAAGCCCAAAAATATATTTGCGGAAAGAGTTTCGAGGAGATCGAGGATCCGAAAATGTGTTTTGAGATGTGGAAAACCGAATGTGCCATGTGAAGCTAAGCAGAAGACAAAGAGAGAGAGAGATAAGCGAGGGTAAACAGGCGCACACACACACCAAGCGTACCGACACACACACACCATCATACTACCAAAGTCTGTTTTCTTCCTCTTTTCCAAAGGCTGACCGCCAGCAGAAAGAGACGTGAGCAATAAGATTTGGCTACACTTCCACCCCAGACTCTCCAAGCTCCACCACCACCTACAGCCCCACAGACGGCAAACCAGCTTTACCCACCACTGCCAACAGAAGAACCCCTATCAGCTCCGACCCACAACCACCGGGGCCCCTTCAAAACACCGAAAAAATCCCCATCACTCCCAGAGGTCGATTCAGGACGCCCTATGGCCAGCCTCCCCCACTGCTTTGCAGACAACTCTGGCTCAGGTGGTGCTTGCAGCCCGACCACTGTGAGCTGGACAAGATAGCAAACAAACAAAGTAGACCCTCTACCATCAACCACAGCTCAGATCGAGTACCCTGGAAGAAGCGGTCCCGTTTTGGTCCATAGGGGCTTTAATGGAGACATGATACCCAGGACCACCCCCCGATTGCCGAAGAAAGAGAGACTTTTGTCTTCCTAACTTTTGGTATGGTGACCACAAACTGCACCGAATCATGAGAAATAACTATGCCCACAGACACCTATCTACAGATTTTGACAATAAGCCAAACAGATGACATTTTGCTGACGCAATGGGGCAACAATGGAGACTGGGAGAGAGATGTGACCCACTCTGTTTCCACTCTGTTCTGTATGGCATGGTTGTCACTTTGCTGAAATGTGCACTGCTGAACCGCTTCCTTTGATTGCCAAACATGTGCAATGTGGGTAGAAACTGATTGTTTCAATTTTCTTTGGAGCCTCTGTATTCGCAAGCAGGTGAGAAGTATGCCCGAAATCCTTAGTTCATTTGTATAATTTGTTTATCAATAATTCGTTAATTTGTGTTGATTGCCCACTAATTTTATTTATATCCTTTGTTATCCTTTTACGCAGCACACCAACATGAATGCCAAGAACACCAATGAAGAACCAAATCAACTCTAATGATAAGAAATAAATCTCGCTGGTGTTGCATCCAACTTTGCCTCCTCATTGCCCTTCCACCACTCCATATCATGAAGTCCTCTGACCGGGACTCAGTCGAGTCAAATAGTAGAAGAAGCACGGACAACCACATCCTTCGCCCTGATGTAGCTGTCTAACAGCCATGCCGTGCATCGAGGCCATGGAAATGCCCACTGAGGATGAGAGCGTAGCTTCAGAAATCAAGATTTAAATCTTGCTGATCTGGCAGATTTTCCTTTTGTGTCGGGGCAACTGGTCATTCAGTAAAAGAACATTTTTCCAAACCAGTCTCACTTCAGTGGACTGGCGGCAGCTGCTAGCAGATAATCAAACACGTCTGCCCAATTACAGTTTTTTTTAGTCGCTTTGATGCATTTCTCACATCACTATTAACATCACTATTAAAATTTGCACAGTTAGTTCAACCTCCACAACATTTAGTTATTTGTGCACATCATAGTAGCAGTTTCTCATCCCTTCGAACAACTTTCAAATGCTTTTGGACATGCATTATCATTTATTTATGTCATGTCAGTCAAAATGAACTATACTTGTTAATGCTGAATAGACAATCCCTGTAAAACTTAAGTGTAAGTGACATAAATTGAGGTGCAAGTTATATGAGCGGCATCCTCATTCACAAATGTTCCCGCTTGTGGCCATGGATACAGCATTTGCTGACATTAAAGCAGAGTTGTGCAGAGGCTATTTGCTGTGATGTAGATGAAAATATGTGGGCAGACAGACAGTAGTGTCTCGATGTGCATGAATAATTTTTCAGTACTGTGTATGTCCTATGTACAGTTCCAATATGTTCTGCAATAATGTTTACAGTCGTACACAGTTCTACCCAAAGGGCCAGAGACTACCTTAAGTTTTTATTTACTTTAATGGTAGATGTATGCTGCCAGGATAATAACATAAACTAGGGCCCCGCGGGGCACTGGCGGGCCCGAGCTGTGTCGCACCGCCTCCCCTAGCGATCGCCCCCCCCCGTGCGACCGCCTCCCCCCCGCGCCCACTCTGCCTTCGCCCTTTCTTGCAGTCGCCTGTCAGCTCCGAGTTGTTTCCCATCCTTGAAAAAGTACAAAACTCGAGGTTTCTCCATGGCCACGGTGCTGTTTGGCCTGTGCTATTAGAATTTGAGCCTTCGCTGAGGCCACGCCCTTTGATTTGGCAAAAATCTTTTGATACATTTTAAGCGAAACTGTCACATGTGGAAGAAACAACAGCTCTATATCTTTAAATCCCGAGGAGGAGTTCGTTCATTTACGATGCACTGAAAATCACCCTCTGCACCACATATAATTAAAAATGGCGGATTTCCGGTTGGGTGTGGCCTATGGGTCCAAGAGACTTTTATGTTAGTTTCTTGGTCCTTCATAAGCCTACAATATTTCATGGGCGTGGCTCAAACACAGGGGCGGGGCTACAACTTTGAAGTTTTCTAGGGGGCGCTGCAGAGACAGTTTTATTCATAGCCCCATGAAAATGATAATATCTTGTCCTGATGGCCCCCTTGAGAGGTGTACCATGTCACATACATTTTAAACTGTCCTAGCTCCATGTCCCATCACTTCCGGTTTTTTGGCGATTGCCTGGCGGCCATGTTGGCGCTATTAGATGAAACCTCACAAAAGTCAAACTGTAGCTTTATGAAGGAGATAACCACCTGAATTAATTTGAGAAGGATTGCTTCAACGAAACAAGATTTATAAGCCTAAAAGTGATTAAAAAAAAACAACTTTTTGTTGCCACTAGTTGGCGCTGTGACACACAGAGTTCAGTTTGGTATCAATTAGTCCGGTTCTGGACCGTTATCAACATGCTAGTATTTGGTAGCGGTCGGACCATGTCTGCTCGAGCTACAGTCAAATGAGTCGTCACGTTGGAACTTTGCTGCGTCGCCATGGCAACGCCCTTTGACAAAATCTCATAATATCGCTTGAGCCACACCTTGCAAGTGTTTTGATTATTCTGGGCTTTGTTTGAGGACGGTCGGTCAAACACAGCCTACGCAGAATGTGCAAACATTTAAAACGGACGTTTTCTGTCGCCATTAGGGGGCCAAAAGAATCAATAGGGGGCGCTACCGAGCCATTTCACATCATTCTTTTTGTGCGCCTTCAAAATATCAAATTTTTCACCAGACGCGACCATCCTGCAAAATTTCCTGACTTTTCATCATTGGGAAGTGGGCCATTTTTCCCTTTAAAGGTTGGGAAAAATAATAAAAAGAAGAATAATAAGAAAGAAGAAAGAAAAGAAACCCTTGAGAATACAAGAGGGCTCTCGCCCGCTGCTTGCAGCTGGTCGGCTCGGGCCCTAAAGAAGAAAGAAAAGAAACCCTTAAGAAATCAAGAGGGCTCTCGCCCGCTGCTTGCAGCTGGTCGGCTCGGGCCCTAATAAGCAAGAAGAAAGAAAAGAAACCCTTGAGAATACAAGAGGGCTCTCGCCCGCTGCTTGCAGCTGGTCGGCTCGGGCCCTAAAGAAGAAAGAAAAGAAACCCCTGAGAAATCAAGAGGGCTCTCGCCCGCTGCTTGCAGCTGTCGGCTCGGGCCCTAAAAATCTGAAGAAATCAAATGGTAATATTTTTGTTTCTTAATAGAGTTGTCTTTTTGTCAATTTAAGGACAGCTACTGTGATGCCCCAGCAAATCCTGAAAATTCTGTAGCCAAAGCAAGTTGTTTATAATCTCAGCTGTCTTACTTTGGACTCTCACTCTCTTGCTGTCTTTGTCACGCACGCACACTGTTTTTTCAGGAAGTGATTTATGTTTGTGGTCTTTTTGTGTTGGTTTATAATTTGAACTTTATTTTGATTTACTGAACATTGTTGTAATACAGTAATTTGACAGAGTATTGAGATTGTGTTTTACTGTCTGCTGCTGTTTTATACTGCCCTCTACTGGCTGATTTGTAACTTCTTTTTTTTGTCTGAATAAAAACAAGTGAAAAAAGCAATAGGTTATGGGCCCAGAGCCTTGCTGAAAAGCTGTCTTACCCAGAGTTTTTGGTGTGACATATACAGTGTTGTGGGATTCCCAATGGAAGACAAACTGCTTATTGACAAGCTGAGTGGACCAGAGAACTGGGCAACATGGAAATTCAAATTGAGTGTTCTCTCTGCGTTGATGTGATAGAAGGACACGGTCAAGTCTGAATATTGAATGAGTTTATTGCATAATAGAACAGTGTTGAATAGTCAATCTAGGAGAAGCTCTGCTTGCCAATCTCTATTGTTCAGTTGAATATACCTCCTTAATACAGTTGGCAGGTATTTGGCCATGGCTGAAGGAAGGAAAGGTTGGAGCTTCGGATGTCGGACAGCACCCCCGCGCCGACGAAGGAAAGGTAGGAGGACGGCAGCTGTGACAGTTCACCAGCACACCTGTTTCTGTGCATTTACATTCCTTCCTGACTTATTTTGTTGAAGTTCTGCATGCACAAAGAAATGAAATTGTAAATGAGGGGGATATACAGTATGTGTGTTGGGTGTGGCAGCTATGAGTGGCTGGGTACAGTTATGATGGGTGGGGAGTACCTGAAGCCAATTGGTTGCACGACAACACCACTTCAGGAATTTCACCCAGAGAAATCACAGGAGCACAGGTCAGAACTCTGAGCCAGAGACGTGGTTCCACAAAAGTATACGTTTTATTGTAATGATTAAAATCTTCAATAAAACACCAGTCACACAGGGAGGGGGGAGGGGAAGAACAAAACAAATCAGTGCCGAGGCTTACGGACTGGGGGAAACTAGTGAAGGCAGGGTTGGGAGCCAACAAAATCAAACCACACCAAAATCACCCAGACTCACGTGACACACACGGTTGTGAAGAACTAATCCCAGGGGCACAGCACA
>CAESWR010001405.1:338180-360201 GCA_903171835.1 Mullus surmuletus | reverse complement strand
GGGGGGGGGGAGATACCACCACGAGACCACCAGCACCAGCCTCAGTCACTGGAAAGGAAGGGGGGTAAGGGAACAACAATTAGGGCAGTCACTCAACTCAAACCAGAAAACAAATAATGAGAACCAGGGATTAGTAAACAAACCAACTCAAAAGAAAGAAACTAGGTAAATTAAGCCCACTTTGACTTAAACACAGTACTAAAGCAATTTTAGGGTAGTCACACAACAAACGAGGAAAATAAGAATAAAGAACTGAAGATGAATGGACATAAACCAATTCAAATTAAGCTGCGTAAGTGAAACCAAAAGAAACAACTAACTTAAACACGACAAAATGAAACTGAAGTAGATAATTAAGGTGAGGAATGGGAACCGAATGTAACAAAAGAGTTGTGGTTCAAATGGAGACCAAAACAAATAAACCAAACCAACTTAGAACCACAAAAAATGAGAACTGAACGAAACATGAGCTTTGGTTCGAATGAAGGAAACAAAAATAAATAAACCAAAACGACTTAGAACCGAAGAAAGACAGCTAAATAACCAAAACAAATATTACTAAACCCATAAACCCAATCAAGAAAATAAACTAATACAAATTAACCCAACCCAAAAGAAAATACAAAAGAACCCCACACCAGAGGAGGGGGGGGGGGGGGGCAAGAGACCCACGGCGGCTACCGGCAATCCACCTGCGAGGACAAAAGTTCAGCCTGCTACCAACGCTCAATGGTGCGGATCGAGAAGACACCTACCACAGTTCGTCGGAACGGGACACCCAATTACGCCGTAGACAGCCGCCGCTCTGCAGCGCAAAATTACGGCTGTCAGCAGATCATCATCGAAACCAGACCATCGGAGTTGAAGCAGCACCACTTACCCATTAGAAGCACCACTTACCCATTAGAAGCCCCGCAGCCCCGCAGCCCCGCACACCCGCACACCCGCACACCCGCACACCCGCACACCCGCACACCCGCAGCCCCGCAGCCCCGCACACCCGAGCCGGAAGCGACACAGCAGAGCGCAAAGAGGAGGGAGTGGGAGGAGAAGGGCCGGTTTTATATCTGGCGCCCCCTTCCTCTGGCCAATGGCTGTTCATGGCGCTCTATCAGGCAGCCACCTTATTACATAACGGAATAGCCATACTGCCACATGTGTATTCAAATATTACTATACACTGTGTCCTCGTTTTCAGTAGGATACTACCTTGTTCTTACTGCTGTAACTTGAATTACCAATGTGTGTGATCAATGCAGATCTTATTTCAATAATTTCAGAACATTCAGTATTGGGGTGTTTCCCAGTGCATGTGGGAAGTTTTTTCCCGGTGCATATGTGAATGAATAAATTGGAGGTATTCATTTAAAGTTCTTGTTAGAAAGACACTTGAAATGAAGTTATGGCCATTCGCTTGTATGAGCTTTTCAGTTGGAGCCTTGCCACATTCAATATGGCGGACCACTGACGTAAAATAGAAGGCCAACCCTCTCAATGGGCGTAGCCTACATGCACCAATAGTTCCTCTTCAAATGAGTGTGAGGCAGCAACCATAAAACGTGACTGAGGGGACGTAGTGTTTTATTAATTTATTTACTTCAACGTTGGTGATCGGCTGTTCAATCGCAAAATATATATGTGATATATAATAAAAAGTTGAATACAACCGTGACAGCATCTGGTCAATTTAGTTATTCTGGTAAAATGTCATGGAGCACCACGTTACCTGCACCTCCCTCCGTGGCGAGGTTACATGTACACATCAGAAATGATAAATGCCACCGGCATTTTCGGCAGAGGAAGAAAGGAAGTTCATTTTGTCACATGTGTGAAGGGAATATTCTCAAGCTTTTAGTAATGAATGGCACGTTTCGTTGTGGGTGAAAACAACAGCGACACGTTGCTAGTCACTTACAATCCTTTCTCCGCTTGACTCGGTGCAGCGTAGAATGAATTCGGCTCGCCGCTGTTCGGCTTTACTGAGCCAGCTGTGTGGCTCCTCGCTGGGAGGAACCACGAGCAGAAGAGCGTTATCACCCAGTGTGTCCACTGCCCCGACGGGACCACGGTGCCCCTGTCCGGGTGTCGGAGGAGAAGCCAGAGAGATTCGTCCACAACGGAAACCGGTGGCGGCAGGTACAGTAAAGTCATCCTGTTAAGTAACCAGCAGCGATTTTAGAAAAATTAAGGCGGCATTTTCCACCAAAGGGCGCTGACAGCGAACTTGCGCTTACGCGTCATTTTCTGACGTCAGCAATGTTCTATTACAATTTGTTTCTGGAACTACGTGTCCCTGGCAGTTGAACTTGGATTGCGTCACCGTTAACAGTCGAGCTTCAGCAGATTGTCAAGCAACATGCAAACATATTCAGTAGCCGTATCCATCGACTCCCAATAGTTTTATTTTTCTAAAGTAGGTATCGCCATAAATGAATTGCCTGACATTGATCGAAAGCTTAATTCTTCCTCTGAACTAATGCTGCTGTGTTTCCCTGCGTGTGCGTGGACCTGATGATATAATAATACTCCTCCCACACCCACAGAGGGAGGAGCGCTCTGTCCTCTGCTTAGCTCCAATTTAGGATCAAGTTTAAAACCCTTCCATCTCGGTGTCCTACTGAAAACTTTGTTTTTAGTGGTGATTATAATATGGTGATATGATGGATTGTTGGCTTGATAGGTGTCCCTCAAAATACCCCAAATAATTTTATTATCCGGTTTTGATTGATTTTAGTATTGCATTTAATTTGAAAGACACGTGGTGTCTTGATCATCCGGATACCCAAATCTACACGTGGTTAAAACCTGATGGCTCAAGTAAATCTAGAATTGATTTTTGGTTGGTATCTGATATTAGGGCCGGGCTTGAATCAACTGCTAAACTTGTGGTTGCACCCCTAACAGATCATGATTAAACTTAACTTTATGTCCATATATATGCAACAGATCGAAATCTGGCATCACCCAAATTATTTCAGACACACCATCTGGTTTTATAAACGGATCGGCCCGACCGATTTGGATTTTTTTAGGCCGATACCGATATTTAGCAGGGGAAAAAAACCCTCTCGCTCCAACCCTCAATTGCACTGTTTGCCAGGTTGGCTAAATATCTGCGGTGGACAAGACGTGATGACAAACGAGGAGTCTTTCGTGGTAACTTTACATTTACCACGGCTGCTTCTGACGTGTTGCCGATCGAGGCTTCCCGAGCTGTTTAGCAGCTTCTACACTCGCCAAATACCCCCTTCTAGAGTCTCCAACTCGCAGTGACGCGCAGCACCTGACGCAGAAGTATAGTTGGACACACCGCTGTGTCGGGGCTACGGCGTAGTTACTGTGTCAAGGCGACGCAGAAGTGTGAACAAGGCTTTCCTCGGCCGATCCGCTGCAAAGCAACACAGCCGCTGGCTGACACGCACGCCGTGGCTCAGGTGCAGGCTTGAAACCCGCTGCGCGTCGCTGCCAGTTTGAGTCTCTAGAAGTGGATATTTGGCGACTGGAAGCTCCTAAACTGCTCGGGAAGCCTTGATCAGCAACACGTAAACATCAGCGGTGAAAAATAGCGATCGGCTGTTGCTGCAGTAGCGGAGTTTTAACTGAGGTGAAACTCATCAAATGCATGCATGCTCCCACTTACTGCATTACTTAAGGGACATCCTTGTCACTATGCCACACACCCAACTCAGACCTACCTTTCTTTGCTAGGAAGTGAAACTCATCAAAGTGTTGGAAGCTCCGACGGGACACATGGATCAGCCACGGTGAAAAATAAAGGGAGACGTTGGAGTTTATTAGTCGATTTTGGTCAATTATCAGACCTTTTTAATCTGAAGGCAATCCGCTCGTCTCGCTGCTCTCACTCTGCAGTGTGATGACGTCGCTCGGGAGAGTCGGCGCTCCTGAGAGGGCCGTAATCGGCCGATTAATTGGTCGGGCCCTATCTAATATCACAATCTGGCAAACCTTGGTTAAAGAATTGTATCTATTTTCATCAAACAGAATATCAATTCTACAATTTCTCTCTAAAAAAGAAGCTGAACGTTTGAGATCCAAATTCTTTAATTCTCCAATTTCTGTATTCTAACAAAAGGTAATATCCACTACATTGCAATGAAGTGGAGTAAGAGTACCGTTTCTTCTCCACAAAAATACACCGGCACTTGTTACCCCACTGAATTAAATAGTTCTGTGTGCTGTGAGGCTTCCGAACCCTGAAGACACTAATGAAGAGGACTGGCCTGGCTACTTCTAGTTTAAGGAGTGGCCTTTGCATGTCAGTACACCTGGATTTCCATTCTTTCAAGGAAGAGCAAAATCTGTCCTATCTCAAAAAGGAGTACACACAAATGTTTTAATGATTGTGACTCATTGTTAAATCACTATTCATAGATCATTTTACTCCAATAATTTATTTGATTGAAAGGTTGCCCATCCTTTGTAATCAATAACACAATCATGTGAGAAAAACAACAACAATAATTATGATAATCTAATAATAATCCCTGTTTATATCTCTTTCACATGTAAATCTATTTTTGATACAAGGCTAGTTTTTGCTCCTGTGCTGCATCGATGCGATGGGCCTTAACAGGTCAGGGTATGGGCCGGTCACAAAGGCGCACACACACACAGAAATAGAACATACAAGCCCATGTCTACACTGTGGGTGTGTATGTTTGTGTGTGTGTAATTTTATACAGTGGTGGTTGGAGTGATCATTAAAAAAACAATATTCCATTACATATTACTAGTTGCTTAATGACATTTAAAAAAGTAATGCCTTACCTGACTTAGTTATCCACTGCTCTACAGGAGTTGGTTGCACTACATTCTTTTTTGATTACTCCATAATGTTAACTGAAATGCACCATTCCTTAATTAGCACATAACAATATAAAATATGCCCAGATCAGCGCTAGGGCAGCTAGTGTATGAAATAAATCATCACCGTACTGCTGTTACAATGATGCAATGAAGACAATCTGTAATTTGAAACAATAAATATGTATATTTAGTTTTATTACACCTCACATAGTGAGTGTGAATTTCTGCCTTACTAACTATTCATTTTTGACCGACTCTCCTGCCTGGATTGTCTACACTCCTATGCCATTAATGGGTAGTAGGCCTAGCCTACATTTAATGAGAGTCACACTGTCTCCATCCAGCACACTCTACTGAGCAAGCCAACGGGCAGCATTTGGTGGAGAACTGGTGGAGAGACTGAAAGGTCTGTTTCCTTTCTTTTTTTTAAGGTATCTTTTAATCTTTGATGTTTGATGTCACGCTGATTGGTAAGATATGGTAGGACAGTTTAGTGTGTAATTGTAGACTTGATCAGAAGGTTTTGTTTTGGAATTTGATGGGTACATTAAGAAAAAGGACAAGGCAATTGTATGACTCAGTTGGTAGAGTCGTGTGTTAGTAACTATAGGTCAGTCCCCTGTCTTGGGGAATTTGTGTTGTTTCAGATGAACAAGTTGGCAAAATCCATGGCAGCTGCTTGTTAGTTTGTGGGTATATATTTGTCAATGAAATATTGTCGTGTGTATAGTGTTTTGAGTATTGTTCAGGTTGCGAAAGCTCTTTGTAAGTACAGACCATTTACTTGTGAATGTTCCTTTGGGTTGTAGCTTAAACAGTGTGAACCTCAAAATTGAACCCACAAAACTCAAGACATGGTCTGTACTTAAAAGTTAATGCTAGGGAGAACACTTTGTCATGTCAATGCAGTGAACATCGTCATCGTTAGCATTGCTCAAAGCAGTACTGTGCCTAAATAGAGCCTCACGCAGTCAGTCCTGGGTTTTTATATGAAGCAAATTTATTTCATAGAGTAAATTCTGTTTCAGAGGGCTCTTAGCATTCTGCAGGAGAAAGCGAACACTGACTCCAAATCAGATGAATCGTATAACTAAGTTAAGAAAAATGTGCGAGTGACAACAACAACTCAGACTCTGTATTGCTTCCTCTGCCTCACTTATCTACATAACGTGTGCATGCATGCTCCCACTTACTCCATTACTTAAGGGACATCCTTGTCACTATGCCACACACCCAACTCAGACCTACCTTTCTTCGCTATGAAGTGCCCACTCAGCAGTACAAGCATTCCTGCATTATTCTGGTGATTGTGAAATATAGCTGATTGCCTGCTCTGCTTTCTAACTGCCTCTGTCCATGTCTGAGACAGGCATTGCGTCTTCTGACTCTAAAGAGGTCACTATTTCATGCTGTAAGGCAGAGGGACCGTGGGGGAGGGAGGAGATTTGGATGGAGGGCTATGTACTAGAGGATGAGACGGATAAAGGTTGACTCATAGCACAATATGACAGAGATGGATCCAACAATGTCACTTATGAGAATAACGATTGAATGTTGGAGACGGGCAAAGGTTGAATTCTGTTGGACCTTAGAAGGAAAAACAACACATTTTTACTGATTTAAAGAAATCTTGAATGAAAATGCTGCAAATCACAGACAAAATGAAGATAAAAATGAAGAGACGTGAAAAGTGGCTTCATAATTGGCAAATGATGACTATTGTTCAGTCCATCTGTATCTTCAGAAACCTTTTCACCAGACAGAACCAGGTGCTGGTTCATTGTTGGTACCAGAATGTAGCTGGTTCCACTGGCCAACCTTGCAAAGCAGCGATTACACTGACCATGACTGATGCGACCAGAATACACACAGTCAACATAAACAGGAGTTAAGGAGGACGAGACTGGCACACTACTGAAGCAACGTTCAAGCTCTGCTGGTTCACTTTTATAAATTGTATTCATTCACAGGAGACATAGAGTTGTGTTAAAAAAATGCAGTTGCAGCATGACTCCGCAGTGCAGTTGGAGGAGAGATGAGATTGAATCTCCAATTTAGAATAAATTCATGGCGTGTCCTGCTGAACCACTTCTAAGCAGCAGCTCTTCATAAAAACGCAGCAAGTCCATTTTTGTGAACACACGACAATGTATATGCTGTCTCTGAGTGGAAGAAAAACCTTTCATACAACAAACAATACTCTTGGACTGGGCCTTTACTACCATAGGTGCACATAAGGAGGACTTGTCGTACATGTGCAGATTATTAAAAAGTGAAAAAGTGACAGATTTCTTTGGTGCCGTCTTTGTTGGTGGTTTGTGTCAGCAACTTTATGACCCAAATGATCTGTTTCTTCCAGTTAATCCAATGGGCAGCAGCAGTAGCAGGTTGTTTGGTACTTTGGCCCAAACAGAGGAGAACCCAGACCAGGAAATGGTGCAGGAAGACCCGACAGAGACTGATCCAGACAAGCTGCTCAGAGAGTGTGAGGAGGCCCTACAAAGACGTCCAGCCAGGCCACACCGAGATTTGGTGTATCCCAGTGGTGCAGTACCCTGCAACCCCAAGCATAACCCCTCCATACGGGTCATGCAGTGGAATATACTTGCACAAGGTAGTCATCTAGATGTATTTACACACCATAATTTATGATGTGATTTACAAATGTATTCTTAAGGTTTAATCGCTCTGATTTTCCAGCTCTTGGGGAAGGAAAGGATGGCTTTATTCGTTGCCCATTGGAAGCTCTTAACTGGCAGGAAAGGAAGTACCTGATCTTGGAGGAGATCCTCACCCACAGCCCTGACATCCTATGTTTACAGGAAGTGGACCACTACTACGACACTTTTGAGCCAATCATGGCCAGCCTGGGTTACCGTGGTACCTTCCTAGCTAAACCGTGGTCTCCCTGTTTGGATGTAGATCAGAACAACGGTCCTGATGGCTGTGCTCTCTTCTTCCGCTGCTCACGTTTCTCTCTTCAGGCGACAGCTCACCTGCGGCTGTTTGCCATGATGCTGCCCACCAACCAGGTAGCCATTGTGCAGACGCTGCACTGCCGGGTAACGGGCAGGCGGCTGTGTGTTGCCGTCACACATCTGAAAGCTCGCAGCGGCTGGGAAAGGCTGCGGAGCGCACAGGGTGCTGACCTGTTACAAAGCTTAAAAAGTATAACATCTAGGAACGGAAATGGCCAGAATGAGGCAACGTCATGTAATGACCCTGTGGTGGTGTGCGGGGACTTTAATGCAGAGCCCTCAGAGGACGTCTACCACCGCTTTCGAATGTCCCCTCTTGGCCTGGACTCCGCTTACAAGCTGCTGAGCCCTGACAGACAGACAGAGCCAGCCTACACCACTTGGAAGATTCGCCCATCTGGAGAGAGTTGCAGCACGCTAGATTATATCTGGTATAGCCATGATGCCCTGAGTGTGAATTGCCTTTTGGACATTCCGACAGAGGAACAGATTGGTCCTGATCGCCTCCCTTCTTACCACTACCCCTCTGATCATTTATCATTGCTCTGTGACATCAGCTTCAGGGAGGAGCCTAACAGGTTGATGTAGTGTACAAACAGAAGCTGGAAATAAATGCTTTACACCAGCAGGAGGCAGACTCAGCAGGTCAAATATAGACACAATCTTTCTCACTTTCTCCAATTTTACATTTAAACTACATTTATTTTAAAGTAATTATTGGGGACAGAGAAAGGTTGCTTAGAGACTGACACCAGCTCTATATTGACTGGTGAAGGGGTGGGTGGGCTTCGGAGTTTCAAGTAACATTCCTTAATTCAATTGGAGTTGCTGTTCGAAACCAACTAGTTATTTATTCTTTCCAATATGTAGAGAAACTGTTCTTAATTTCATTAAATTTAGTTAAGTGTTTACCTGTGAACAGATAGCATAAAAATATGAATATATACAATAGACATTAAAGGTTTTAACCATAACGTTGTCTTGTTTTCTTTACTGATGCTCTACATAGAGCAAAATTTAATGTCAAGCTATTGAATGATGGGAACATGTATATATGAAACTGGAAACTAACACTGGCTGACGAGATGTAAACTTTACAAATTCCTCACCCAAAACACAAGAACCCACTTCAGGAAAATCCTCGAAAGTAAGCATAGTAATTAGATTAGATGGCCAGATACTTAGGGGAGTTGAATAACAGAAGTGTGTTGAGCCTTTGTTCACATTCTTTATCTACCTAACTTTGTGGAAGTTGCAGAATTGAAACAATATTGTTCCCCATCAGTCATCATAACAGCAGGATAGCCTGCTTGTGGGTTTGAATTAGTAAAGGGAGGTTACAGTATCTGTATTTCGGCAAACGTCTAATATGCCTAGCATCTCTCTTCCTTTGGATCTATCCCCCCCAGGGGAGGTAAGTTTGTCACACTTCCAATACACTTGAGACGTCCATCTTTTTCAGCAGTCCAGTATTTGATTACAAAGGTCAGGGAATCAAAAAACAGACAAGGTAAACAGTGTAGCTCCTGATTAAACCATTCATTGGTTATTTCTTACTTTTTTCTTAATAGCTCATTGACTTAACCTCTTTAAATGTTATATTCTTGAATAAAAGACAAAAGATGGTGTTAATTCACATTTGTCTTTTTTATACATATTTTGTTAAAATCTACTCGATACACGGATAGTACAAGAAAAAAATAGTATATCTTAAATGTGGAGCACACATTTTACTTCTTTTCCTTTCACTCCCTTTTTTTATTGGTAGTAAACAAAAAAGCTTTGTGTGTGAACCAACAGTGCTGTGGAAGGGAAAAAAAGACATGGATTCATACATCTGGACCGATACATAGCCGCTGAGTATCAAAAAATGTTTTGTACACTTCTGTTTACAACAAAGTCTTGTCAGGCTTTTTACATCAGCTTTGATTACAAAAAGCAGTTATTTGATTTACAATCTAAGGCTGCCCATCTCTTTTGAGCTGTGTGTTTGTTTGTGTGTGTGTGGGTGCGTTGCAATAGTCCCTTTAATCCTCTATGAAGTATCAGCAGCTCTACTGAGTGAGCATGCTGATAGTCTGATCTAATCGGAGAGCAACTCTGCTCGGTCATGGGGGTGGGGTTTTGAGATATGTCCTGCACTTCCTCAGCAGTGTCAACAGTCACCCACCCCAACCGCATCTCCATTGGGAGCCTCTTGGCTCCGAGTGAAGTTCTCAAGAAGCTGCGATATCTGCTGCTGCTGGTGAGCTGGAAGGGGACTGAGCTTCTGCTGCACCCTCTGATTGTGCCATTTCAGAATGACTGCTGGAGGGATTTGGGGTATGGGTGAGGAATTTGGGTGAAGGGTTAGTAACCTGGACAGAGACCTGTGGCAGCGACTGTGCCACAGCAGCTGGTTTGGCCAAAATGAGCTGTGGAGCTGGACGTCCCGTGGCTAGCTGGACTGTCGGCGTGGCGGCTGGTTTTGTGGCAGCCTGGGCTAGCTGCGTAGTAACAGGTTTGGCCTGAATGAGCTGTGTCACCTGACCAGGAAGGTTAGCCTGCATGAGAGTTGCCAGCTGGTTTGCTGGGATGGTAATGATGGTGATCTTCTCGCCTGCTTTCGAGCTGGTAGGCAGCATGGTGGGCAGTGCCTGGATGACCAGTTTGGGGGAAGTGCTCGCATTAGCTACAGTTACTGGGACTCCAGTAGTTGTGGTGAGGATGGGGGAGGAATTGAGTGCCACCTGACCTAGAGGGTTGGTCATGACCACAGGCATAGCTCGGATGGGCCTATAGGGAAAAGAAAGACAAGGAAGGTTAATAACATCGATCTTAGAAATTAATTCTATTGGGATAAATGCCATGAGAGTTGATATGCAGCTCAGTTGGAAATGTCGCATGGAGCTGTGTGTATAGTTTATGAGCTCTACGTATCTCCAGATGAGACAGATTTCCTCATAGTAAAAAAGGAGGACAAAAAGATTATTATTATGAAAAGGAATCAAAAAGACATTTATGAAAACTTTTAAAACTATTTACTAATGTTGTGACTTGAATTAACACCGATCTGTGTGGATTATGGCAAAAACATGCTGGATGGGTGATTGTTGTCAAATTCACATGAATATAGCTGCCTTGTTATACATTTCTGTTCACAGTGACTTCATCTTTTGGCTGCATGCTGATGCATCTCTCATGTGCACATTGTAGTTGTGTCTCTCTGATGCCAGTTTAAACCACATGTAATTTCAGCGCAGGCAATCAGCAGCAAATTTTGGTGAATCACAATCCCATAAAAATCTGCATATTAACAGTGTTTTTTTAAACAGGGGTACACCTGCAAATGGCATGTAAAACTTTCCCACTGCTCGCAGACCTGGTTCTAATCTCTAACACCTTTGAATCTGCTGGATGTCCAACAGAGACTCCAAACCTGTATCAGTTTGCAAGGTCATTTGGCCTGGGAGATAAATGCTGATTAACCCCTTTTCCGCTGCCAACATGAGCCAATTGTTACTGTGTTGACCCAGGTTTTTCGGGCAGTTGGAAAGCATCTACAGACAAGTGTACCGTGTACATGTGTGTCCATTCATTTCTACGTCGACACGTTCATTTGCTCTTAAGGCTCAAACACACTAGCGTGGACGTACCCCTGTGTGCACCACGCAAGTGGTGTCACACCAAAAACTGCTCGGCGTGTATGTTTCACTTTGACCCACATTTAGTGAGACACCATTTGCATTTATCATGTGGCGCAAACCCACGGTGGATCTCACAAAGAAAAGAGCCATGGAGACGAGCTTTGAGGAGAGACTTGTGGCAAGTTTTGAGGAGAGACAGAAAATGTAAACAATGCACAAGGACTGTGGGAAATGTAGGATTCACAACATGTAAGCATTATGGGAAATATAGGATTTCATGGAAATTTCACAGGAAACTGCTGCGCGGCAGTGCTCTCGACTACGAAAGCATGAGTGCGGACCGTCCACGAGGAGTCCGTAACAGGATGCACAACTGCTATAGTTCTTTTATGGGTCAGTGTAAAAGGACAAAGGGAAAAATACAGTAAATTAACCGACAGATTTAAGACTGCAAATGTGCCATTTCGTGCCAGTTTACCTATTAATCATATAAATATAAAGAAATAAAGAGAATACTAGGATAAGAAACATTGTCATGTGTTAATCTCCTCTTTCTACAGCCATGACCTGGGGAACACTTTTACCAGAACTAGAGTGGTTTGTGTGGTGCATCCAGTTTTAATCTCGTTGTATATTCCATTACACAAGATTAGATTGTTATAGCACATCTACAGATAGCACTTCCAGTCCAGCATTTCAGCCCACACAGGTGTAGCTTATTGTTATAATCATGATTATAATCATGATAAGGTTATGTTGTTCAGATATATTCAGACTAAAGCAAACAAATGTGATTTACTATCACTGAATGACCAATCTATTATCATATTTAAACAGCTAGTAGACAAAGGGGTGTCAAACCTGGTGGTGGCATTGTTGGGGATGACGGTGACGTAGGTCTGCTGAGGTTGAGTGGCATTCAGGGAGTTTGCGCCAAGAATGGATGAAGCTTGTTGGCTGGACACCATGCCCTTGCTCTCCTCCCCCTCCTCACCATCATCCTCATCTTCAATAACCCGAATGTTCTTGGGCATGTCTTTGAACTGATAGGCTAATCGCTGACCCTCCACCTTAGCAAGGATGCCTCGCTGATAATAATACCTATGCAAAGACACACCAGTAGACAGAGGAAATTCATTACATTAAGACTTTCAGAGACTTTTGGGTGTAGAGAATATAGTCTGTAGACAGACAAACCTGAGGGCCCGCCCCATGGTTTCGTAGTTCATGTCAGGCTTGTTCTTGTGTTTTCCCCACAGTTTCGACACAGCCTTTGAGTCCACTAGTTTGAAGATGCCCTTATCTCTCTGCATCCATTTAATGTACCTGGGACAGGTGTTTTTATCCTGCAAGAGTTCCAGCAGGAACTCCCACAGGTAGGTGGTGTTGCCTGAGAGAAAAAAAAAAACATGAAACAAACACAGCAAGAAACCTTCATAAATATAATAGATGTGTTCAATTGTTGGATACATTGGGGACTTGGTTATATATGCAATTGTCGTCATGGAATTACTGATTAACTTGTGTGGTACTGTGAATAGGTCAGTCCTGGCAATACTTTTGTTTTCTATTAACAATTTCATGCAAGTATGTGAACACTACAAATGTTGAAAGAAATATGAAAATTAACCAGAATTATGTCATTATGAGTTTTAATAAACTTTCACAGTTGACTACACCAAGATTGGATACAAATTAAATGACGCTGGGTCAGCTTCTGGAAATACATAGTGTCTGAAACTGTCTATGATTTTGCCAGTGCACTGTCCTTGAAAAAAATAGTAATCATACATTAACAACTGCCAAAGTGAGAATTTCTCACTGGAATCATCTAGTCTCTATCCACTGTGGTGTCATCAGGGATATGGTTGGATAGAGTGCATAAGGGCTACAGTGGTCTATAATGAAGATAAGCATGCTCTCTGAATGGATGGAAACTGAGGCATTCCAATTACATTTCAACCACAATTTGTGCATGCACACACCTTTTCCCTCCCTCTGTCTCTTCTTGATCCCCAGATCAAAGGAGCCATTGGATGCAGGCTGGTGTGACTTGGCCTTTCGTCCTTCAGTGTTCAAAACATGCAACAAATTTAAATGGCAATTTTTAGATAATTCTCATATTAATCCATTCCTGTAGCAGATACATGAACGACTGCGTAGCAGTGACACTGACCTCCTTTCTTTTTCTTGGACATAGCTTCACATTCAGTGGGGATGGGGAATGACTCCTCCTCTATGGGTCCACATTCAGTGGAGACCTCAACCACAGTCTCCATCATCACATCCTCTGCTGGAGCCAAATACACAACATTCACACACTTCTTCTGTTCTACATTTGTGCAGTTTCATGAACATGACTACCCTACAATAAAACATAAAGACATAAAAAAAACAAGTCTGTACAGCAAGTTAATGCAATATGTTGTAATGTACCGACACAAATGACATACATCGGTATCAATTATTTTACACTTGTTTACACAATAGAACCCAATCTAGTGAGTGAAGCCAATTTGAAAGTACCGAAATTTTGCAGGACCACCAAAAGGACCGGTGCCCTGGCTCCAAAACTGAAAAACTTTCGTGTAGGTTTGCTTCATCATAGGTGTGCTAAAAAAAAAGTGTCTGTGCTCGGTTTAGACAGGTTAGAGCCTTTCTTACAATAACAAAGAAATCTAAGTTCAAATTAAAGTCCCCTCACAGTTTGAGAAAATCCTTGAAGAAACCCTGCCACTAAATAAAGGTTTAGGTCATGTTTTAACATGAATGCTGCAAGTGTAGAAGAATCTGTCTACCTGTACTGCTATTTCTACTGTCTATGTGGCAAGCTGACCAGGAAGGCGGTTTGAGTGACGTCAAACGCGCATGTACGTGAGATGAAAATATGATGAAAAATCTGTGTCAAGTTCGCTCTCAAAATGGCAGGGAAAAAAGCACAGCAAAACAAAAATATGAAGATGAACACAGGACATTTTTAACAGAGTGGGAGAGTTTATATTTTTTTGTTGAACATAATGGCAAGCCATTCTGCCTTATATGTTAGGCGTCATTAGTGTATTTCAAAGCTTCAAATCTTCAGCGCCACTTCAGCTCACTCCATGCTAACATCGACCAGGTATTTCCAAAAGGGACTGAACTTTGCAAGCACAAGTTGGTGACTTTGAAAAGTCAGGCAGAAAAGCAGATATAGTTTTTCCAAAAATGTACTAAGCACTCAAGAGACCGTAACGCTTGCATCATATCAACAATCAAAGCATCGATCTGTTCTGACTGATACCCATGTGAAAGAATTGCTTCGACTGGCAACAACGGAATACAAGCCAGATTTGAAGAGGATTGTTCAAAGCAAGGAATGCCAGAAGTCCCACTAAGAAACATGCATAGTAAGGGAAAAACACTATGTAAATTATTATATTTTTGTTTGTGGACCTGGTTGAACTGAGAGTGACTGGCCTGTGGTCTTAGTACTGTAGGAGTCAATTTCTGTCATTATCATGTTGGTGTGTGACATTTACAATAAATCTGGCTGAGCAGAGGTCTGTGTGTGTGTGTGTGTGTGTGTGTGTGTGTGTGAGGAAGGGATGGGGTGATGTTCATGTGTATGATGTGGCTCTTTGCAGTAACACAGTAAAAAATGTGGCTCTTAGTCTCTGACCATGACAAAAATGAGCCACAACGCATCAGACACATTGAGTTGACTCAAGTTTTGCAGGCCAACCTCTCTCCTGAAGGAGGAGGTAAAAGAGAGTGAACTTACCTGAGTTTCGTTCATTCTGCAGTACCCCAGGAGACTCCATGTGAAGTAAAGCTTCAGCTGCTTCAAATGTTTTGTCAAAGCACACCATGTCATGACCCGCCATCTCCACTACAAAGATGAATGAAGAAATCCATAAGCACATAAAAACTGCATACATGCACAGTGTGTATGGGGGGTGCATCATTAAACAGGAAAACAAAAGTTCCTGCTCTTGGTGATAATGTACTGCCACTTCAACTAATTTGTCATGCTTGTTTGAGGTTTGCATTTCAGTCTGTTCCTCCCTTCCTGTTTCCTGTGGTACTGTCCAAGAAGCAGATGTCCGTCATGCCAGCAGAGGGCAGTCTACTACTGTCAAAGCAGCTACTCTGACACTCTGAACTAAGACCCATTAATACGTTTTAATGATTTAAGAGGGATAGCAAAGTTTTTTTGAAGTGGGGTTGTATGAGCTCCATATGGCCACTAAATACATTAGGTGGAGTCCACAGATCTCTCCTCTCCCTCAGTAAACCACAATTGCTCAAACTTTGAGGGTGCGACACAGCAGCAGAATGGGAGAGATTGTACCACAAACGAAGGCCGTTTTCTCTGCCTACAAGAACTCCCATCTAAAAATAATACCACAGTTTATTTCAGCGCTACCTAGAAATTTCTGTAGGTGCATTAATTTTTAAAAAGTTTATCTGGAACTAACTACTCGCGCTACTCCGTGCAGCTTAGCCATGCAGCCTAGCAGTGCTGCGTGGAGGAGTAAAGTAAAATTGAAGCTCAATTTAACAGCAAAAAAAATCCAATCCGTCTGTCGAGGCTCAATGTCAGTCTGAGGTTCTTGTTTTGTCATTAGTCCAAAAGTATGAAATATTACATTAAGTATAGTGTCAATATTTTTTTCCCTTTATGGTATAAATTCACTAAGTTGTTCGATTCAACTGTATTCTCCTCTATCACCTCTATTTTCAATGTCAAAGATGTGGGAACTCGTAGTTGATTCTGATGTCTTCTTCACACACCCTTTGTAATTTGTTGAGGACTACAGTAACTTGCTGACGTTTCTTTAGCATCTCTTAAATCTATGAAGTGCTCCTGTTATACACAATGACATGAGTCAGAACACAAGCTCACCTGTTTCTGCCACCTCTGTGACCACCTCCTGCTCCTCAGCAACGTCCTGCATCAGGTACGTCTCATCATCATAGACCAGAACCTGTGCAGAGTAGCATTCCTCAACCTGGGCACTGGGCACCTCTTCCACAATCACTGCTGGACAGCCTTCATCCTGCAGCACTACGCCCTCCTCCTCCTCCTCCACATCATCCTCCACCTCATCTCCCCCCACTATCACTGCCTCCACCTCCTGCTGAACCACTTCGTCGTCCTCTTCCTCCTCTTCAGCCGGCTGCTGTTCACACTGAAGGAGAAATAATATCTTGTTAGCAATGACACTGGCATTCTTGGATCTCTGAAATCCATTTGAAGTAACCTCTACCATAAATGTCTACTTATCCCCCACGCTGTTTTGAATAAATACTGGATCTTAAACAGCTGTATTATTTCAAAGGAAGAAATACATTGACTGAAGTTATGCAATTATGCTGCCTATTTATGTTTTAAACTTTGATGGGCTCCTCAAAGATTCAAATACAATTTTAAACGTTGAAAATAAAAGTGTCCACACAGGAGACATGGGAAAAAGCCCTGTTCTATCTATCTGTTTCCATTAGACAAGAAGCAGTCTGTGCACCAATAACCTGTTTTATCATCAAGTAAAAGTTTAGCTATTCATTTATATCATCGCTAAAGTTTTGGATGAACTCCGGATTCATTTTCCAGTATCTGATCCACTGATTCTGGCTAGTATCGGTCGGAGAACAGTATTTGGATCGGGGCATAACTGAGATAATTAAGGCATATACAATTCAATTGTCCATTCTAGCAAATGATTGACCTTGAATCAGATCAGGCAAATCCTTTTATACTATTATTATATAATATATTCTTATATATTATTAAGTTTTACTATTCATTATGGAATTCTACAATAAATCAGCTAACTGTAACATCATTTTGAGGACAGTTTGCAGATGATGCCAAGTTAGAAGTCGCTTTCTACCAAATAATAAAGAAAACAATAATATGTGATGAGGAATCACATTGGCGCTCCTGAATATTAATAAAGCTAACACTATAAAGTGTTGCATGAAGCGAGCACTTTGGACAACAAATAACACTCTAAGGAGTATCGTGCTCGTGCTTGAGTATGGTACACTTCAACTGTAGAGTACACTTGGAGGAATTGTCATTCAACACGGTATGGCCACACTCATGCATACAATCATGGTCATGCAAAGTGCTGTTGATGTTTTCAGTCTAGCTGTCACTCCGCTGAAACCTTTTTTTTTTTTTTTTTTTATATGGACCAGTGTGGCTGAGATAAATGGAGTTACTTACTAGAAGCCATAACCACCTTTAAGCAAGGTTCAGAAAAGGCATTGTGGCAACCTGAGTTTTGGGATGAATCTCAGAAGAAGTGCAAGAAGCTTACCTGCTGGGGTTCCTCCACTACTGTGACATACTCCACAATATTCCCTCCTCCGTCTGCCACTACCACAGAGGTCATCACTCATTCCTACAGAAAACAATAATAACAATAATTGATTTAATTAAAACTTTATTTATCCCTGGGGGCAATTAAAAAGCTCACACGCAGTTATGCATAGCACATAGAACACACAGCTAGCTGGTAGTAGATGGATAAAAAATAGAGACAATGCTAAAATGAAAGATTGAAAATTGTAATTTGAAAATAGTTTTTGATTCATATGTTGGGGTCGTGTGGATGCCACACCGCACCACACTCCATGTGACCTCTTCTCAAATAATACTGTGTTCTTTGATATGAGGAAACACTTGAACACTGAGAAAAACCATTCTGTAGCTTTAGCACTATGGAGTGTGGTTTAACAAATACACAATGTACAATTTGGTACAATGTCACCTCTTTGTTTCATTTGCACTAGTTAGATGAACAGAAAAAAGGACTATATGAGCTAGTAAACCCCATACAAAAGCACAGAGGTACTGTTCAAAGCACTAATAAATGATTGGGGCCGGAGCGGTGTTCTGCGCAGGACACATACATCGAATCAAGTAAACAAAGCCTAATTCATGAGTAGCTACAGATCACCACGACTAAAAAACAAGAATTTCTGAGAGATTGTCAATTAGGACTGTTGAAATGCTGTGAATGGTGGTTGAAACACAGCTCTTGACTGTGAGCTAAAGGATGTGCACTGTTGTCACGCCACAGGCTCGTGTTTACGTCCTGGCGCGGCAGTGCGCTCACACACAGTCTCTCACACACAGTCTCTCACACACCGCTTCTCACACACAGTCTCTCACACACAGCTTCTCACACACAGTCTCTCACACACAGCTTCAAACTCTTTGCTGAAGTAGTTGGCACACTTCTACTGCGCATTTCACACATCTGGCTCAAATCAACCACAGCGGCTGTAAACATGATCCACTTTGCGTCACATACTCAGTAAGGTTGAAAAAAAAAACCGACTACACTTCATTTAATGTTGGATATCAAACGCCGCCGGATAGCTTAGCTCCGGTTAGCTTTGAGCTCACTAAATCTGTTTATAGACAAGCAGCTAACGTAATAATGGTGGTACTTCATCGTTGATGCAGGGGTAAAGTGATAGGCTAGTGGAATTAAAAAGAAGTCAGTTTTGCTCTATTGAAATGCGCTGCACGATGATGCACTGACTTCCCTCCTCTTACCTTGTTTTGCTTTTGCTAACGAAAAGTAGGCTCCGCGGCTCGCTGCTCGCTGCTCGCTGCTAGCTGCTAGCTGCTAGCTGCTCGCTGCTAGCTGGGCCCGCCGTTAGCCAAGTTGACAAGGCCAACTCGCTCACTCCTGTCGCATATACAAAGGTTTACAAGTCCTTTGTCTTTCAAAAATCACTTTGCCGTCGGCTATCGACTTCTCGCGTTGAAAACGGACAAGTGAGCGCGCTTTCAGGCCTGGAAGTGTTGATTACTGCTCGTTGTCGGTTATCCCGTGGCTTTCCGGCGCGCCGCCTCTTCGCTACAGCGGATCTAGTGGGTCAAGTCACAGCAGCGAGCGCTGTGACGTCACGAGGACAAACCCCTGTTACCATCATTGAACATGAAATTTTAGCTGACCTCGAGGTCACGTGTTTAGAGTTGACAGAATGTATAGAATGTGTATATAAGGTATATTCTGATTCTGATATATTCTGTTCATGCTTTAATAGATTTCTTCTGCACGCATTTGATTATTTTTTTCAAAGGTGGTGTTTTTTTAGTGCGACCACAATAAGCTAAGTTTAGTTTTATAAGGATGAAATGATAGTGTATTGGAACTTTATTTACCAGCAGTCACCTGACAAAGTGCGACGAGGTTAGATAGAAATACCCTTTTGTAGGTGATTCTCCTTAGTTCTGAGTTCGTCGACGTCTTCTTTTCGGGAAAAAAGGCAAATGTGTGCTGAAATAGCCCCATTAAGCACAATATACTGTATCAGCAAAGCGATAAGGCAAATATAGGGTGACTCGGTCCAAGAACAGACTTGCGGCATCCTATGATAAACTTAGCATTCATCATTTATCATTAGTCGAGTTTCTCGGTAACAACAAACTTGACGAATTTAATGAGGGGATAATATAGGCCTCAATCTTTACAATTCAAATAACATTTTAAATTAATTTTCATATTTCACTTGATAAAGTAATAGGCAAATTTGTGAGACACATTATGGTAACGATGGAATCTTTTTTACTCATATTTCATATGCAATTACACACCTTGTATCTAACAGAAATATGTTCCTAACCCAGGCACGGGCTACGGACGCACTAAGAGGACATGGTTGAATTTTTTTTAACACCCTGCTTTCTCAAGATTACGAGGTATTTTTCTCGTTATATCAGGAAAACGAACCAACAAACACTGGAGCAACAGTATAATAATTATGTATTAAATAATTAATCAATTAATAATTGTGGAATAATTACGATTATTGAATAATTTTGGGGTGATCTGTTCCTGTAAAGTTTGGGAGTTCTGTTCATTTCGTCCGGTTATGGTCGCATAAGGCAAACACCGACACCCACCTACAGTGAATGTGGCTCAATGTTTTGATTTCTAGGCACCACAAAATTAACTCGTTATCTTAAGAAAAAAAGCTTCATTTTCTCGGGATCACGAGATATGGTGTGTTGAAAAAAAATTCAACCATGTCCTCTCATGTCTGGGCTTCCGTATAACAGATAGCAAATGTAGGTACATTCAGCGAGCGAGGAGTGTATTGAGGATGTTATGAGTTGAGGAGCAGCACAGCATTGGGCACAAAGGTGGCCTTTCTCCTCTGAGTTCTGCAGGTGGGGTAGCAAAACTGCCAGCCTGATGGGAGCCACTGAAACTGAGGGAACAGAGCGTGTGGGGGTCTTGCACAATTCAGCCTGCTAACTTGCATGTGAGATGTTCGTAGACAGTTTTCTGCAGCTGGTTTCTGCCCTGAAGGCTGATTGAGTGAAACCAGCTTGTGATTGGGAAAGTGGGTAGCCCTCTATGAAGGAGTAATAAAACGTCCTGAGACTGTTCTGGTTTACTCTGAAGGAAATGAGTTGCTTCGGGAGGTACTTTCTCTGCTGGCTTTCCTGAGGATCCCCTTGGTGTTGGAGGAGAATTTCAGCAGGCTGTCAAAGGTCAAATGTAGATACAGAGATGTGTATGAGTGGCTTCGCCCAAATCAGCCATCACGCCACCAACTCACCATGTGCCAAAGATGCATTCAGATGATCTCGAGTTACAATGAAAGAGAGACAAAACAATTTTTAATCTCTATTTATTTAGCAAAAAGAAAAAATCAGCTTTCGGGCAAACATTTACCTAATCTGTCTATCGACACTAAATCACAGGCTTTCTTTAAAATATGGAAATTTGCCTTTGTGCATGAAAGAGAGATTTTAATTCCAATTTAAAATACACACTCACATGCCATTTATAATCTTTAACCTGTAACATTCAATTACTAATCTCAGACCATCAAAAATCCTGTATGCTAACACAGCGATGCCAGAGGTTTAATGGGTGAGATGGGGAAAATCTGAAATGGGGAATCAAGGGATAGAGAACACTACTGAGATTTAATATCATTCAAGACCTTTCTTAGACATACTTAAACACAGCAACATCATCTGTTCACATTTGTTGCACACTTTGGGATTTATCGCTAAATCCAAGTTGAACAGCTTTTTCTTACATGATTCATGGGTCATTGACCATCAATTTAATTAAAAGCTGTTATTCTTACTCCCATCTTGTTCATTTATCTCAGGCAAAGTAGAGGGAAAAGTAATAGTTCATTTTAGCTGATATTTGAGTTGAGATGCAGACTGCAATATTGCAACCAATATCAGAGGTTTGTTTTTTTTATATCAATTTAGACTGTTTCCAAAATCTAAGGAGACCCCACAAAAGAACACCTGCTGAATCGCTCTCTATGGGTCAGAAGTGCATTTTATCTCTAGAAATTCCCAAAAAGGTATGTCATCCCCTATACGACTGTTCAATAAAGTGTCTGACTGTAAGGGAAACATCTGTTAGAATGCATTGATAAGTTACCTTCAAAAGAAAAAAAAAGAAATCAGCAAGTGGCTGCCGTATCATCTTTTATCTTTGGTGATCCATTTGAGAGATAAAAACGTGCTGGGAGTGTAGCTGAAAGCATCAGTAGGCGAGGTCTGTAGTGTAATTTTAAATAGTGGAAACATGAAGATAGTAATTAAGTGAG
>CAESWR010001405.1:312521-330553 GCA_903171835.1 Mullus surmuletus | reverse complement strand
TGAGTAGCCCTTGTCTTCCTCATTACGTCTCCCTGGCAGAGTGTGACGTGTTAGCCGGCAGATCTTGACAGCAGGGGACGCCCCCAGACCTGCCGAGCCGGCCACGTCCAAGCCATAGTGGCAGAGACCAATTTTACCACACCTGGGACACTCTACTCCGGAAAAAATAGAACAGCGGAGCCGCCAGATCGCCAGATCACACACGCACACGCACACTGGAGCTGCTAGATCTGCCGAGCCAGCCGCATTCATGCCAACACAGCCAGGCAGATCTCAAGCTGAATTTAAAAGCTGATGGCTAAATAAGAGCCACTGAATAGGTGTATGCTTCACAATTTGAGTCGTCAACGGATCGTTAAGAGAGTCGATAGATGAGTCGACAATCAAAATAGACTTGAGTTGCAGTCCAAATTGTATGAGGAATTTTGTATGTCAACTTTGAAACCATGCTTTCATTTTTCTTTTGACCATTGCCATGAGGATTTAAGTAAAACATTTTTGCCATACATGCACATCAGTTTAAATTTTTTTTTTTTAGATACCACATTGCATGTAGTCTCAGCATCGCTAAACTGTGCAATGAAAAATAAGATAAATCTAATCTAATCGTTAAGGTCAAATCATGTCAGATGACTGCATGCGTGTCTAAGACACAAACACAAAATGATGGTAAATCTTCCATGTCTTTGAATGTTACGCACTGGCGTTATTGAAAAAATAGTTGCCTCGTATTCCTTTAAAGTCGAGTTTACAATTGGAACATTGTAGCATTCTTTGACTTAAATGCAGTCTTTCTAAGTTTTGGAAAAAGAGAGCAACTGATATGATCTTGAGCAAAGGATTGTGGGACATTCCTAGATTATCACCTGTTTAATTCAGCAGTGCTGAAGTTTCACACTGCTGTTGTGGATACAATTGTTGCCTTGTATTCTTTTAAAGTGTTAATATATCTTATAATAACCCCTTTGAATTCCCTGATTAAATCCTGTGAAATGTGCCATTGGAGGGAGAGACAAGTATAAAGATGTGTATGTGTAATATTATAGGAGGCCTACTTAAACCCAAGTTTCTTTCTAAAAGGGAGTTTTTCCTTGCCCCTGTTCTTTGCGCAGTGCCTACTTGCTCTTGGTGGAATATGTTGGGTCCATGTAACAGAAGTGCCTCTGTTGATTGTGTTATGGCACAATGTTTGTATGTACATTCATGTGAAGCAAATTGTATCCATGTTTTGATAAGTGCACTAAGAATAAATATTATCATTACTGAATTTCAAGTATTTACATTAGTCAGTTTTTCTCCACTGGAGTTGTTCATAAATAATGATGTCTGCAGTAGTAGCCATAGACCGCATAACATAATTCAAAAACATACAGTACATTTATGCAAGATACAAATGTCCAGTGATATCTATTCATTCTGTCATGAACTGAAGATTTACATTGCTATCTCAATTTACTATTTAACATGGGTGGCGATTTATTTCCTCTCCGAGCATGGCTTTTGGCTTTCACAACTGTAACAATGTTACTTTCAGTTTTTGTCATATCTTCTTAAATGGTGATTTCCATTGTAAAGTAAGCAGCTCTGGATAACTGAAGCAGGAGGGATACCCTGGCGTGTTAAAGCAGCTTCATCGTACAGGCCTCTGGTTTCTACCCACCAGTTTACTGTAGAGTGAAAAAGACACAAAAGACAGATAATTACTTACTCTTTGGTGGCCATGGTTTAGGTTCCCAGTCCTTCCTGGGTCTGGCCTTGATTTCTGCAATGCGGTCATTGAACCTGACATGGTCCGAAGACACAGTGTTGAATGCCTGTACACAGTAATCACATATTTCAGATTGCAAGATTAGGGTGTTTTTTGGGCTTTCAAAACTCCTCAGTTTTTGCTAGAACCATTAGAAAATAAATAGTAGAAGTAATAGATGTAATAGATGCACCTGCTACTTATGTCATGTGTTTGCACTGTTGTATTGTGACCTTGTCGCTGCACTGTTGCACATAATGTAAAAATTGTTACTTCTTATCTTTTTTATCCATTATGTTTTATTCTATTCTCTTTTTTTATGGAAATACCACTCCTTGCTGCTACAATTTTGTTGTATGTCTCGCACAATGACAATAAAAAGTCTATGTCCAAGTCTAAGAGGGCGATTGTTAGTCAGTTCATAGAATTTGCTTTGAGACCTTATTTGATATGAGAAAAAAAAAAATGCTTACATATGTTACAGCACCGACAAAGGCTCCACCACAGAGGACAGCATAGACGATGTTCTCCCCAGATCCACCAGGTATGGATGACATTGGTCGCTGCTGCACAACTGGAAAAGGTTAAAGTTGACAATAACCTTCATCAATGACTTGCAAGATAACATTTTCCTTAACAGAGACTCCTGATTTCCTCAAGATGATTGCATGTTGATAATTCATAATCGTAATAATCAATAATAATAATAATCAATATAATTTGGGAAACTTGTGTTGACACAAACTCCTTCGTGTCTCCTCATTATCACCAACTCTGCACATGTCCTAATGAAAGTGCCACACAAGTCTACAACTTTAAGCTTCAGTGTGCAAAGCACTGTAAGGCGCTCTACTGGCTAATGATGCCTCACACTTAATTGGATTTACATTGCCAAAAATATGCTTACTAGCACATGTTTTGATGCCTTGAAGCTTAAGCACTACACACAAACACCTAAATATTCCAAGTCTCATAGGTGTGGAAGAACGCCTTTGATTTTACAAGTTACAATTTACTGCTACCTGCAACATACTTTGGTACAATAAAAATTAGAGCAATTATTGCTGCTTTCATTTTATAAGTTACAATTTACTGCTACCTGCAACAGACTTTGGTACAATACAAATTAGAGGGATTATTGCTCTTCATATTGGGCTTCCCTTAAACCCTTTGCAAACACCAAAGACAAATCACTTCATTTCAGGTGCAAATGCTAACATCACCAAAAAGCCCGACAAAAACACATCACCTTAATAACTCATTGTGCCTTTCCATTTAAGGCCATATAACATCATCATGGTCAGTGTTGAGGGCATTTAATTCCTCATTCTCAGGGACTAATCTCAACCTTCTGACACGACTCCATACGTCCCTGTTACCAATGCGTTATCGGCTCAAGTCTAAAGATGTGACTCAGGGGATAAGGTGGGTAATATGAACAGCGCAGGGCACACAGGTTGAAAGGTCATTGGATTAAAACATGATACTGTCCTCTGATTAAGTGAGACCACTAGAATGGAGACAGGGATACATTGAATGCTGCTTGGATGTTCTATTTTTTGTTTTAAGTATTCTGTGAAAAGATGCCCCCCATTGTGCAGCAAAGCAAAAGCACGCCATGGTACCATGTTATTTTTGGTAAGGGCTTTTTCTCAGGTCAAACAACCTAACAGGGATTTCCTGAAGCACACAGGCCTAAAAGCTGCAAAACAGCCATGCAATCAATGACCATTTACACAACACATACTGTTGACATGACACCACCATATTGAGGGCTCAACTCAAAACTCCATGCATATTTCACGTGGTCGTGACCGGTCATTTTCATCACGCATGTTTGATAGCCTTCTTAATTTGTTATCTTAGCTTGGTTTAATAGCATGATGGAAGCTGAGGAATATCACGTGTACTGCTTCTTAGGTTAATTCAAGGTGAAAGCATCAGAAGATTAACATGGCAGTGAGAGTGATGGACCCCATAGGGGTTAGTTTTCCAAATTAATCACCAATCCCTTCCCTGCGTGTCTGGTCACAGTGACCACAAGTCTATACGTTTAACCACGTCACACGCGATCCCCACGTGACTTTAAGTGCAGGCGACCATGTTTCCACGCTGCGCCTGCCTGCTGAAGGTCACACACACGCAGCATTTGTGTTACATACATGTTAAAGCCTGCGACACGGAGGCATCCCTTTGGTTGTCCTTTGTATGACTTTAATTCTATTATGTCTAAGATAACTTTGAAATAGACCAGCCCATTTGAAGCGTTGCAACAAATTTAGGGACACTGGGTTAGCGATTGGTGAACAGTGTTTGTCGTAATAAAATGCCCCATTTGTGTCTTAGAGTGAAGCATTTAGTCTGTGATGAGAGGGGGGGAGGAAAATCTAAACATCACGAACATTCTAAGGGTGATAAAAAATAATAAAACGTTCTTCCATAAACCAAAAATACCGAATTGTTTGTGGCATCCCTCGAGCAGCCATTGTCATGCATGAACTAGTCTACTGGAAGATGCAGCCACACGCGGCACGCTACGCGGGTACACAGTGTACTATTCCAGCAGCGACATACGGGATGCGACAAAATAGCACAACCCGACAAAAACGTAGCATAACACCACATTAATGATGGCAACGTGAAGAAATGCTGCTTTATGTGGCGTTTAAGAGCTTCTTTTTTGCCTGATCAAACTCACCATCCCGAGGCAGCCTGTAGGCTGCTCTCCGTGCCAGAAGCCCACACCTTTGCCAGGCCGCTCTGCAGGAGAACATTGCTGCTGCTGCTGCGTTCCGACGGCTTCAACGAGGAGAATGCTGCAACCTCAGCAGGCGCTGGATGAATGGCCGGTCTGATCTGGTCCGACAAACTTGTGAAGGGGGGAGGGAACCGGACCTGCCTCTCTGTTGCGCAATTTGTGTTGTGCATGGCGTCACTGCGTGAGACGCGTCAGACAGTGACACACAGAAACCGGAAACGTGCATGTGTTTAGATAGATAGAACTTTAGATGGAATTCTAAAGATTTATCACAGTATGATCTCTAGACGTCAGTTAACATTAAAATGTTTACATACCCCGTTTTCACAAGGCTATTACAGATAAAAATCTAATTGCTTCTGTTATTCATTTTAGTTCTGTTCACCTTCCAAACGCTATGTCTGCATGAATGTAACTTTGGTACACATAGTTGCCATGCTTCTCCTCAGTTTGTGGCCTTTGGTTTTTTTGTGCAGTTCTGATATTCATTTTAGCTACCTTTGTACATGCAGTTGTCCTTCTCAGAACTGTGCTCTGAAATGCACTTTCATAAAAGTCTGTTTTTTTTTAGTTTTTTTTTTTTAATCAAAGACGACATGTTTTTTCAAAGACTATGTTTGAAAAAGAAAGTTGCTTGATCTGCTAAAAGTAAGTCATGGACCATGTGGAGAGGGTGAGACCATTTGAGAAGTCCTGTTCTAAATCAGTGTGAATCGGATTTTCATAGCTATACAACTATGTGTTTTGCTTGTGTTTTGTCGTGTTTCAAGTAATTTGATTGTAACCTTCTTAGATGTCTGTTGGGTGGTTTTTGGTGTGCTATCTCAAATCTCAGTTGTATTTTAGGAAGTGCAGCCCTACAGAATGAATCACCAACCAATACTATTAATGAGGAAACTGTGAAAAAACAACAACAATCGGTTACGTCATCACCATTTTGCTTGACTTTTGAAACTCATTCCCTCAAACACACCAGTGGATTTGTCCATTTTCAAAGTGCTATGCTGTTAGTTTACCTCATTCTCTAATTGTTTGATGCTAATTTGGGTGTAGATCCATGTTGTTGCAGATAGCTAGACATGACATGGAAAGATGAGGGTTGCTGTCTTAAGTTTTACACTCGGTGGTTGGCACTGACAAGTTTGTGATAGATTGTGATACAATTATCAGCCCTGTCAGCAGCTGTATGCACAAGGTGTCAGACACAAGGCCTACTTGGTGCACACTAATCCCCCCCCCCTTAAATGAATGATGGTTAATCTGTGGAAGGTCGATTTTTGATCATTTTACAGCTGAGTAGAAGGTACACTGCAAACATCATGGTGACATCATAACTACTTTTGTGGTGATTACAGTAGAGCATTTAACTTCCCAAAGTGCTGCACAAAGACCAAAACTGGATTTTGTCTTGAACTGAACGTTCAGAGACGTCAATGGCAGCCAATGAGTTAAGTACATTGTGCATTAAGAAGTTAAATTTTTTAAGATGCACAATTTCATATATTTACAAATTATGATCTAGTGGTTGTAATTCTAAGTGATTTGGGAAAACATATATTTGAATTGCAAATTGCAAAGTATGGTTGAAAGATAAATCAGTGAAACCTTCTACTACCTGCTAAAATGCAGGTGTAACATTATGTTAAAACTCTTACCGAATGGTCAACAGGCTGCGTACATGATCCCAGTGTCATGTCAATGTCAGTATTTCAACTGCAAAAAATACAGATCCAATCCAAAACACATTCGTATTTGGATCAGTAATTCAAAAATGATAAATTACACGTGTGCACTTATGCATTTCAATCTAGCGGCACTAATCATAGCAATAAGACACAAATATTTTTTTGACTCGTGTATGTTTCACTGATAAACATTTATTTTGTGAAGAAATCACTGAGAGGAATCAGGAACAGTGGAACAAATGAAGAAACAGGTAGATCCTGTGTTCAGGACTCGGTACACGCCCCTGCAAGAGACAGGCGAATAACTGTCAATAATTGTCATCTTTTAATAATGGTCAAATAATGCACTTGGACAACAGTACTATCATACAATCAGGAAATTGAAGTATGACATCATAGAATGATGATATATTCAGATTCCATATTGAATGTTAATATCAACCTGACAAGACACTCACATAGCAGGAAGCTGGGTTATTCCATCCCATTCCTCACTTTGTACTCATGAACATCTCTGCTGTGCTGGTTGAAGAGCTGCAGGAGAAGGGCACAACTTTAATTTCATAATTCTGTTGTCACAAAGTTTCTCATCTTAACATCACATCTGAAACTAGTATCCAAATGACAGACCCTTTAGACAGACAAACAATACATAGGCAGCTTTCAACTTATAGAATGAAATAACTTCAGATCATTAAAATGTCTTCATAACCGCCTTTAACGTTTTTATATAATGGAGTCACAATCACAGGCTAGGGTGTCCTAATTCAAAGCAACGTTGCCTCTAAAATATGCATGTACAAACTATGAGACACAATCTCTTTGCTTTTTTTCAGGTGTTGCATGTGGTGTCGACAGTCATTTACCAGGCCCCAAAGGAAGAGTGAAGACCCGAAGGCGAGTCCCACCCGCAGCCAGTTGGGGTTGGCCGTGTCCCGCTTGGAGCTGGTGAACACAGACCTGGAGCCAGCTGAAACATCAACACAGAGAAGAGGAGAGAAACGCGCATCATATTGACGTGATTCAAAAGTATAAGCATAAGAAAAATTACAAAATAGTGCAAATGTATATAAACATGTGCTGTTGGTAATTGTTGGAATTCCTGTATTCCTGTAAACACCTCCATGTATTGGAATAACCTAGTTTGTACGGCGGTGGCGGTGGCGGTGGCGGTCCAGCCGCCGGTAGGCTAAGCTAAGGTCAGACCTCCAAATAAACATTCACGCAGTAGATACCAAGGACAAACTCGGAAATACGAACATGCCGACTAATAACTGGCTACACACATATGACGGTGTTACCTTTGCTGACGACGGCGGCTCGAGCTAATAACTGGTTCAAAGGCATGTTCAGTAGGTACCGACGGTCCGTCTGATCCAGATGGTGCTCCTGACGCTCTCGATCGATTACGTTTCCTGGCAGACTGAGCAGATGGATCGTCGATCTGTGAGGAGTCGAACCAACCACCTACCTCATACATGTTTACTGCTACATGATGTTTGCAATTTCAAGCACGACAGAAAGGACTAATTCTATGTACACCATAGGCTAGACTTAAAGACAAGAAGAACACCGTATTACAATTACTACACATAAAAAAGTAATAAACGTGTCAACCACACAGTTATTCAACACGTGAGATCGGAGCGAAGAGGAGCCCCGAACAGTGTTTTCCATGCGTGAAGGGACGATGCCCGCGATGAGCCTCCCACCCAGGGAGAATCCGCCCTGCCAGGGAATATCGGTGGGCTAACTGGGGACTTACTGATGCTTCAAAATATTTACCTCAACGAACCAGCTCTAGAAAGGACATGATGTCATATGATATTGGCAAATAATATTGAATGATTTTAACCTGACCGATCCAGTACTGTTTACGAAATTGCGGTATTTCATAAATAATTGCACTATAAAACATTATACATTGCAGTCTTGTTTAGTCCTCCCTAATATTTCAAAACTGCGACGCTTTAAAGCCCCTCCTTTCCCTTGGATATTAAATTATGTAGGGTGATGCGACTACTGGCTTGGCAACGACATCTACTTTATTAAAAGTGACGCAGTACAACACCGTTAAAAGGAAATACATATCTGATTTTTTTTAAACTAGACTTAAACAAGAAGCATATGAGCACAGAAAACGCCAAATTTGTTGAAGCTCCATATAAGATTTTATGTTATTAAAGACTGACCACCCATTCAAGGCAGTTTTAGAGACTGAAACACGGCAAAGTTCAGATAATACGAACTAGTGGCATCTCACGATCTCAGGTTTACATCTACTCACTCAGAGTGAAGAATATACAGTATGTCCATGGGATATAGTAATCTCTACATGTGCGAGAGAGAAGAGGAGGAGAGAGAGGAGAGGAGAGAAAGAGGGAGAGCATCTATAATAGAGTGACCTACTCTTGAATGGAATTGGAGCACACGCATCATTTTTTTCCAAAGTGTGTGTGTTACCCAGGGCTCTAGTTTTCTTTTCTTTTTTTATGACTAGCTAGTGGCTACTTGGTAGTAGATTTTTGAAGTTACAAGAATTTCCACGAGCCATTTTTGGAGGGACAGTAAACCATATTGTAAGTGCAGCCGAATGCGGTTAAAGAGATAGTTTATGATGTTGTATGGGATCCTTGGTCATCTGAGGAACGATTGAGCCATCGGGCATCAATGTTTAGAGCCTCTGTATCACTGACAAGTCTTCCTCACAGGCCGATAGATACTTTTTAATAATGAGAGATTGTGTGAAAGAGAGTGGGAGAGGGAGAGAGAATGTGAACTCTAGTCTATTAGAGCCGCATGTGGCATTTGCGTTCTCTTCTTTTTCTTGCACTTATTTAATTTGCTGTGGAAGCTCATGCACAAGAATTCCCTACAGTGGTATTGGTTGTTTTTTGTTGTTTCATCCTTATCACAGAGATGTTATGAGTACAAACAGTACAGAAATGGACTGAAGTTCTGCAAACAGATTCTGGGAAACCCCAAATTTGCTGAGCATGGAGGTAAGAGTGACCTGATGACTGCACACTTAGCAACTCAATAGTTGAAGTGTGTCATTGATGAAGAACTTGTCTCATTAGTGAAAAAAATGTTACCTCAGTGTTACAGTGATAGCAACAAATTGCAGTTTTATTTTATTCACATGCAATCTTGTTTTCTCAAAGCCCTTCTTACTTGTAATCTAAGACATGCCCTAGAACCCCAACCCAAATCTCTACCCACATGCTAGCAGAGTAGTGATTAACAGATTTTTATTTGCATACATTCACAGTAGTTGTACATTTTTGTTCATGTTGTCACAGTTTGTATTCACATTCTTATAGCAAAACAATAAACCAACAAACAAAAATAACAACTGCTATGTCCCGGTTTGACACTTTGTCAGAAACAAACATGGGGACTGGGACAAACTTCTTCTCTTGCTGGCAAATCACAAGAAAATGACAATAACAGAGATAAAGCTGTCTGTCATATTTATTTGAAAGGGTAAAAATAACCATGGGTTCTGCACAAGTGCTGCTGTGACTGATTGTCGATGTAATTGGATAGGTTTTTTTGTCCAAATTTGAGCAGGAATGTTATATAGAGTTTTAATTATCTCTTTGGATGTGTTTATTTATTTGTTTTTAATTTAGTATGTAATGTACCAATACAATTTTGACAACTGCTGAGCTTGCCTCCCCCTGCAATCTCTGGCGCCCCCCTGAGGAGGATGATGATTTCATTTTATTAAAGGTAGTATTATTATTATTTAAGGTACAGGGTTAAAAAGTAAGACACTGGAATTGTTATATAACCCTAAGTAAAGGATGTATGTGTGTTATATGAACTCATCATTAATCACTAGTATTTAATTACTTGTCTACGGTAACTTGTACAGTACTGATTGTGGTAACAGACAGATCATTTAGGCTTAAGTACTGAGAAATTAACTGGAATAAACTACAGTACTTCATAAACACAGGTCATTAACAAACTCACAGGCTCTTAACTGAAAGAAAAAAAAACAGCAGAAAATACCGAGTTTGTATTATGACCTCTGAATGTCTTGTTACTACCCTCCCCACCTCTGATCCGTGCTCCAAACAGAGATGGGAACTCAAGTCGACTCTAGTTGCTGTTTTCCTGACTTGTGACTTGCCAAAAATTGAAAGACTTGAGACTTGACTTGGACTTTGTAGTTAAAGACTCTTTAGTGTTGTGAGTGTTGTTGATTTTGTGTTTTCAGTTTTAATATTGGTTCAAATTAATATCAAGGTTGATTTAATATATTTTACTGAAGTATTAGTATATTTTACTATCAGTAATTACAATGCATCAAATTGGCCAATGACGTTAAGTGACATTGTGCGGGTAAAATAAGGTGACTTGACTTGGACTTGACTTGACCTATTACAGGACTTGACTTGACATAACTTATGACTTGACTTGACTTGCCCATGAAAAAATGACTTGAGACTTACTTGAGACTTGAAGGTTAAGACTTTTCCCATGTGTGACTTGCACCTATGTCTGGCTCCAGAGACGCTGGCCATGAAGGGTTTAATCTTCAATTGTCTGGGTAAGAAGGAAGAGGCCTGTGAGCTGGTCAAAAGTGGTCTACGCAACTATCTCAAGAGCCATGTCTGTATCCTTTTACTTTGCAGTTATTGCACAGAACCTTTGGAAACTTTGGAATTCAGAAACAGGTAAAAAGATGAAAATAACTAGAGAAGTGACACTATAAAGTTGATGTCCTTCCGTACTTAAACATGTCCACTTAGTGTGTTAATGTAGTCTTGTTTGTGGAATATACAGGCCAGATTCACCTCCCATTTGTGTTTGCTTCCTAAACTCGCTCTTCCTCCCAGGCTGGCATGTGTACGGTCTGCTGCAGCGTTCAGATAAAAACCATGATGAGGCCATTAAGTGTTAAGTGCAATGCACTGAAGTGGGACAAGGACAACCTGCAGATCTTCCGTGACCTCTCTCTGCTGCAGATTCAAATGAGAGACCTGGAGGGATACAGGGTGAGGGAAGGTGTTGTCTTCGCAAATTTTCAGTGAGTTAGGAAAATGCCAGTGGCTGGGTTTCTCAAAGCTTTAACAAGCTGTAAGGTCAATAACAGTGTTATAAGGCACGTTTCCCTCCAGTCATGCAGCAATACATATAAATGCTTCTTCTCCAGTTTAATTTATTTTCACAGACACCAGTTGTAAATAAAGTACAATAAAGTTGATAATAATTGTACATTTTATTTGTGCTTTTCAGGGTACTCAGACATTGCAGGCAAGACAATAATACAACAAACAGATAAGAAGATTCAGGCACAGTCCAAACTTTGCCATTAGATAGGGCTGCAGTTGTGTGTGACAGAGAAATACTCTATTGTACGGCCCCAACTCCTACTGGTCACTGAGATTATTTAGTAGTTATGCTGATGATGATGCAGTAGATGTTGTAGTTAATACATCACTTGCATATAAAAACAATCACTTTTCATATATTATTTAAAAATTCCATATGTGTATGTCAGCCAGGATTTCAGATTTTCTTTGAAAACCCACTGTATTACACCAAATGCTATATTACTTTAAATTGACTTCTCAATACTTGTTCGTGCCTGTGCTATGCTATGCAGTGTTTTTTTCCCAGTTGATTGACAAAAGGTTTGAACAAGGTGTGAATTTGCATTTGTAAAACAAATGACAAAGTTGAATAAGTTTGCTACCTTCAGGGGAAACACAGCCAACAAAAATTGAAATTACAAATATCGAATTCAACTGCAAACACTAATCTCAATGGAAGCCCACAGTCCACAGCTTTTATCAGTTGTATCAGCTTTGTATCATTAAGTCCCTAGGAGGAGTTAATTTTTGAAAACACCATCAAAATCAACTGAAATCACAAATAAGCCAAAATGTAATGTTAAAATGGCCGACTTCGGGCGTGGCCCATGGGTCCAAGAGGCATTTTTGTTTGTCTTTAGGTTCTACATAAGCCTACCAAATTTCATACACACACACGCCTTACTTTGTGGCGCCCCCAGGGGTGATTTTTTTAGGTACTTTGGACAGAAAAGTGCGCGCAAAATCAAAGGTCTCAGAGAGCTCTATGCACCTAAAGATTTCGTAGTCCTACAAAAAACTTGCCAAGCATAATAATCTATAGGGGTGCTACCGAGCAGTTTTTTTTCATCCATGTACGTGCCCAGTAAAATACGTGAATTTTCGCTGAACCCGACCCCCCTGCCAAATTTCTGAAATTTTGGTGGACATCTAATGTCTAGTTTCAAGAGTGCTCTCGCCCACTGCCTGCACCAGTCTGCTCGGGCCCTAATAATTCCTTCAGTTTCAAGAGGGCTCTGGTCCGCTGCTTGCAGCAGTCGGCTCAGGCCCTAATAAATAATTCCTTCAGTTTCAAGAGGGCTCTCGTCTGCTGCTTGGAGCATGGGCTCGGGCCCTAATGAGGAAGAAAAGTGACAGAAATTGTAGAGTTAGAAGAGACGCCGCTTTCATTTAAAACATCCGTGTGGGAAAAACCTGCGTGCAGTCGCGTACGATGTGAACGGAACTGACGCGTGTCCTGCACTCTCGTGATGCGATGGACGCGACAACAGCGTTGTCTCGTCTACACTTCTGATGAAAGTGGACTCTGTGTTTTTGAAAGAAGAAAAGGACCGCCAATACGAGGCATACTCAGAGTTTGACTGGATAACTAATGACAATGGCGTTTCGACTGACACTGTCGTGATGCGATGGACGTGACAACAGCGTTGTCTCGTCCCCCCGCCCGTAATCCACCATCGAAACGCCATTGTCATTAGTTATCCAGTCAAACTCTGCATATGCCTCGTATTGGCGGTCCTTTTCTTTTTTCAAAAACACAGAGTCCACTTTCATCAGAAGTGTAGTCATTCCATCATCTTTGTTCAAATCCGCTGCGGCTATTTCCAGCATGCTGTCCCTCGCTCTTCCCATTAGCAACAAGGCAACTGCCAAGGCTTGCTTCTTCTAATCCAAGTCAGTAACCCGTCTCCTGATTTCAACCTCATTTTTCCAGGTCTCGTAAAATTTCTTCTCATCAAACGCCGGCGGAACTTTATAATTACCAGTGGCCATCCTCTGCTTCCAATGTTACCTCAATAACTATGACGGCAACTGTACATTTTCATAACTTTACTCGAACATTACCACGACCAACACAGCGACTGACTCCTTCCATCCAACAGCACATACAAGTCATTCGCTCATGTGCAGTGGGAAATATAGCAAATAACACCAGGAGTGTGCAGAACTGTCATCCAATCAAAACATAGTGCCAAGTACCAAGAAAGTGTATTGTACTAAGGCATGGCACCGTTGCACTCACACCGGACACAAAGTCTGAATTTTAATTGTGAAAAGTCATGGTATAGGTTGAGTGCGCCTTCAAGTTTCCTCATTCTCGCATGGAAGAGTTTAAACAGCAAGTCATTCAACGGAGAGCCTTGAGATAATAACAGTGCCTCCAGAGTGCTGATGAATCAGTTGTATGATTACAGGAAGGCACATCGGCAGTAGAGAACCTGAACGAAATGCAGTGCATGTGGTTCCAAACATAGTGTGCCCTGGCCAACAAGGGTATGAATAAGTTTGCTGAGGCCCTAAAGAAGTGCCACGAGACTGAGAGGTTGAGTTTACAATGGATTGCTGTACACCTTGATTGCATACAAATAATGCTTTTTTTATTGGTTCAAACCACCACAATCCATCGCAAATGGAAGTACCCCTTTTTTCAGTCCCTCCAAATTATAATATAGAACTACTTTATTGTGTCCAAGGTGATTGGGAGGAACCAAAAACCATATTTATGTAGTAAAAAGATCAATATAGTAACTGACTATACAAAGTGATCATTTTGAAGTACGATTTATAATTTTGGCTTCTGACTATTTTGTCAATCAATATCAGTGTTTGTACTGATAAACACTTTTCCGACTCTGTTTCCCCTGCTATGTCAACAGCATTTTGTGGAAATCACAGACGACCAGTTTGACTTTCATACCTATTGCATGAGGAAGTTGACATTGCGTTCCTATGTGGACTTGCTGAAGCTGGAGAATGTCCTGCGGCAACATCTATTCTACTACAAAGCAGCCCGAACTGCCATCCAGATCTATTTGGCTCTGCATGATAAACCTCTGAGTGAGGACAACATAGAGAGCCAGGCAGGCACTGGTCAGTGTTTGTGTGTGTGCACGTGTGATTGTACGCTTGAGTGCCTGCATGCTTGCGTGCCTGTGTGCGTGCGAGAGACTTTTCAGAGGAACAAATTTGAACACTCCTTCCCTCCACTCACCGTTTTCTTAAATATATTAGGTCCAACCAAAGTCAAAAGTGCTCAACCAATAATGCAGACTTTTGAAAGCCAGACCCATTTAGTGATTTTACTTTCCTAAAAGAGGATGAGATGAGAAAGTACAACTGAAAATACATTGCCCTTTTTTTCTCCTTAGAAAATCTGACAGACAAGGAACTGAAGAAACTACGCAATAAACAGCGAAGAGCCCAGAAGAAGGCTCAGCTGGAGGAGGAGAAGAAGAACGCAGAGAAGAAGGAAGATGATGAAGCTGTAGAGGGGCCAAAAGAGGAGTTGTTGTTTTGGCATCATAGTGTATTGGTCAAAGGACTACAAATATATTGTGCAACAATGATTAACATGAGTTAATGAAGTAATAAGCATTAATAGGTGAACATGCTAGGCTACAGGTTGTTGGAGGTCAGAGGGAGTGTGTGGTGTTAGGTCAGATACAATGGATGATATTGTGGGAAAATCCCAATGAAATGTGTGACATTGTGCTGTTCAAATGATTGGGACAGTTAATACAGTATCTTTGACATCCAACTTTCTCAGAGAGCTCAAAACCAATTTATTAAGACTCAATTTCACATGACATCAAGTGATACTTGTAATGAGTGAATTGACACATTACAGGAGATTAACTCTTAGTTCATGCTTATTACTACAGAAACTATTGTTAATTAATGTACTTTTACTGGAAAGTGTTACCATATAACATGGTTAGTTTACTGCCATAGCCGGAGAATCCTCTGGAGGAGGCAGTGAAGTTCTTGATTCCTTTGAAAATTCTGGTGGGGAACAAGATTGAGACTCACCTACTGGCCTTTGAGATCTACTTCAGGAAAGGTGAGCCCACCTGGGTGCTCTGTCCCCACACTCATTTCAAGTCTTGATTCCAAGTAGGCATGCTCCAATTAATTGGTTGCTGATCATTATCGTTAGGGATGCACAGATACCGATACTGGTATCTGGTATCGGGCCGATACTGGTCTAATATACTCGAACTTGTACTCGTTAAAGTTCGCCGATACCAAGAACCGATACCAAGTTCAAAGATCGTATACCATTGCAACCTTTCCTCCGTTCAGTCCTTTTTCGGTAAATCGGTCACAAAAAGGAGCAAAGGTCCAGCGATGGTCTGCTACCGGTACCGGTACCAATCCACGGCTTGTCTCTGCTCCGTGTCGGCAGAAAGCGGTGCTTTAAGCATCTGCGTTCCGGCCGGCTGGCGGTGCTTCCCCCGGGCCGTGAGTGTGCGGACGCTCTGCGGACATGCAGGCGCCGCCGCGTCCCCACGGAGGATGATGTGATGGACATCCATGCGTTTGGAGAACATGTCGTAGGGTCTCTCCATGGAGAAACGCTGCCTCCTTATTAGAGTTTAGCAGACGTGTGTTGAGAGCCGCGGTCTTTGTTTACTTCCGCGATCGATTGTTCAGCGTGATGACGTACGACAGAGAAAAATACAGGCACGCAGTTTAGCGTCACTGACTCGCGACTGCTGGAAGCTTGATGCTGGTGATAAAAATCCGCATCAATGCGCAAATTTCGGTGTGAAAGGGGTAATAATTATCTGTAGTTTACATTAGTGCTTGCAAGTTAAAAACATTTTTACAAAAAATGGAGTGGCGGCTAGGATTTAGGAGTGGCGGCCCGCCTGGAGACAGTGCAAAATAGTTAATTGATATTTTGTTTGATTAAAATGTGGAAACTCTGCAACAATTCGTAGAAAATTGAAATTTATTTTTCATTTATCATCACTTGTTGTAAGAAGCAGAGAATAAAATAAAACCTGTCTTCCAATTTATTGCATTTTGCCTAATAGTTTTTGGGGGTTGTTTAGGTGGTAGTGGTATCGGTATCGGTGCTTGGTATCGGCAAGTACTCAGATCCAAGTATTGGTATCGGATCGGGTTGAAAAAAAGTGGTATCGTTGCATCCCTAATTATCATGAAAAAGTATATCATGTAATGGGCATGAGAAAAAGAAACGAGAACAAGAAACTATCTTGACAAGAAACTGCTACTGACTGGCAGATGGCCATAAAACTGAGGGGTAAACGAGTGGGTTTTGTGTCGGTCCTCAGATCCAGTTCACAGGGGAGATTACTCAATTGGACAGCTGCTTGGTGCCCCAGTGCTGCCCAGCATCTACCAGACACATTTTCCCTGTGACAGTGCACCATGGCTCTGAGTCGGACTGGAAAGGCTTGGCTCACATGGCTCTACAGTGCCATTCCCAGTGCCATGGACTGAATTCTTGCTGCACGTCCTTCCATAGTTGTACGGAATCCGAGGCTGCATCGAATAAGATCCTTCTCTAGTTTTTTTCTTTTTTTCTTTTTCGTTAAGAGCTCCAAACCACACAGCAACATAGCAAGCAAAGCAATTTAATGTGCGGGAACCATACTTGTTCCATCTACTTTAGGAAATTACTTCACAAAAGTCATGTGTCTGGAAAAAGGTCTAGACATGATGCACAATACTCAACAGTAAATCAAAAAGTTAAAATTGTGGATTGAATTAACATTCCCCCACCAATCCTCTGATAGAATAAAAAAATCTTTAAATGTTTGTGTAGTAAGTGAGAGTGCAGACCTTCCTGACACTGTTAGGACAGTGTTGAAGCAGGAGATCGCCAGGCTCTTTGGAGAGAGCAATCCACAGAGCTTCAACAAAAATTACCTGAGCCAACACTCCAACTCCATCCCTCGTCGACTGGCTGGTGTGAAGTTCAACGTATTACTGAATTTATTTTATTTTGAAAATTATCCAGATATTTTACTCTGTAGCCGCATACAACTTCCGCTGCTGCTTGCGCTGCACTAATGCGCTGTGCTGAGGCGTCCGGAAAAAGTAGAAGCCTTGCATATCCGATCCGACGCAGCGGAGCTGATTATAATGCTTGCATATTTTATCAGGCTGCCGTTCCGCAGCGGAGCGCAGGAGTTCCGGATTCGGTGGAATTTAGCCGTCAGACAAGGATAATAGTTCAGTCAATCTAAGCTGTGCATTTAAACATGCAGAGTGAAACTTCACCTACTGCAGCAACAATTTCTCTACTATAGGTGTTGCTGATGCAGATATAATCGATTTTGAGCTTCACCCCCTGAAACACAGCTTTAACACAGATCAATGAGAATTGCACACGGTTTTACTGCTATCCTTGGGCAGTAGTGATGTAAGTCAGCCTGTGTTCAGTGTAATTCCTGTTTTTCAGCTGCTAAAATGGAGGTCTACCATGAGCCCTCCTCTGATAAGATGGCCTGTAAAATAGCAACAGTCGCTCTCACACAGAAGCATCCAGGTGTGTTAGGACTTACTTGAGCAACTGTCGGGGATATGTTGGACATCACTCCCAATTGGGCAGATAAAGTTGTGTATTTTTGTGTGTCACAGACATGCACCGAGGTGCTGGAGGCTTTGAGGGACACTCAGCTGGGCAAGAGCCAGCAAACGGCGGCCGAGGCTTACCGAGCTGCCTGCTACAAGATCTACCCCTACAGCCTAGCATTCATGCC
>CAESWR010001405.1:297875-311985 GCA_903171835.1 Mullus surmuletus | reverse complement strand
GAACTGCTTTTGCCAACAAAGAAGGACATTTTTCCCCCAGGAAAGTGATACAAAGTGACTCTTTGCCACAGGATGGAACTGTGTGTTCCTAATATGAATGATGAACAAATTAGGTAGATGAAGTGATAAGATAGAGGTGATTGCACATCTTCGATGGCTTCCAGTCCAAAAACAATTAAATCGAACATCTGCAAGTCCCATTAGGTTCAGCAGAGTCCACCTGCTCCCATTTATTAGCCACCGAAGAGTTCTCTTTTTCTGGCACCTATTGTATGAAGATTTCTCTAGAGTGAGTCATGTTCAATAAAATATATTAGAGAGTGAAATGGTTGCACTAATGCAATACTCTAAGCCAGTGGTTCACAAACTTTTCACAGCCTGTACCCTTTCAGACATTTGACCTACAGCCATGGATTGGATTGGATTGGATTGGATTCAATTTATTGTCATTACCATGCATAAATACAGGCAACGAAATGGGCCATCAACCTGTCTATACATATACAAAGATACATACATACATACAATATGACAAATGGGTGGGACAGGAAGACAGAGATGAGAGAAAGTACAGCATAACGACATGAGGAGAGGGGAGGAGAAAAAAACAACCCACAGACTATGCTCCTGTGGAGTACAGTGTAGGAACAGCTAAAAACCTCAGCGGCATAAGCACATACACTTCACAACATAAAAACTCATGACTTGCAACCGGGGAGGGTAGTGGGGGAGTGAGGTGGGCCAGCGCAGACAAGCAGCCATACAAGCGCTGGTCACGGACCTGTCATCGTTCGATGGGGGCAAGGGTGGTGAATGTGTGTCATGTGTGTGTAGATGTGTGTGTAGGCCTGATGAGACGCTCCAGCTGGAGTGCTAATCGGTAGCGATGGGGCGGCCTTGATCAGGTCAGACAGAGTCAACGGGGAAGGAATGCAAGAGCGTCTCGCTGCAGTGTTCTTCCAGGGGAGTTGTTGATCCAGCAGCGGCCTTGACCAAGGCAGTTGCTGCTGGTTGGGGGAGCCAAAGCAGATAAGATTGGGGTTGTTTGGGGCGAGTAGCCGTATTCCATTTACTCGATTACTCTCTTTGTCCATAGTGGTCCCCGAAATGATCCATTTTCCCATGCAGAGCCATGAGCTTCTCCATGATGTTAACCATATTTCGGTGCATGTTATCCATATCCCGGTTCATGACCACAGTCTGAGTGCCGACAGCTCTGCCCATCACTTCAATCATGTCGTAAAGCTTCATGGGGCTTCGGAAAGCTGCCATCGAATCATTAATTTTCAGATAAACCAGGCCAATGCCTAATCCAATCAGCAAAAGCGATCGTGGTTCCAAATAGGTAGATGTCTTCGATATCCTTCACGGAAAGAGCCGCCAAGCACACGACATGCCACTTCTCCCACGAGTCCATCGTGTAGCCAGCTGCAAACGTCCCGGCAGGACAGGTGGGCTCCCCAGAACCCAGGTGTCTTGTCGAAAAGACGGTGTCAATTGTGTTGAGGGACCAGCTGATCAAATCCATAATTTTAGGTTTGGAGAGCAGTGCGGCGAGAGTCTCTCAGAGTAGACAAGACGAGATGAGACGAGACAAAGAGCGAAGCAGGAGAGATAAGGGAGAGGGGCGGGAGGAAATGTGACCGCCTCTGTTGAGAGCCAGAAGAAGAAAGATTAATAAGAGATTAATGTAAATGTCTTTGGTATGAGCTTATGAGCCAAACTGTAGTCTGACAGGTGAAACATGAAGACGCACTCAAAGGCTTGACATACTTTCTCCATTTTAGTCAAATTTGTATTTGGAACACATTGAATGTACATTGAAGCATTGTAAGTAGCCATACAATATTTTGTTTGCTGTGGCATTGTCAAAATATGGTTCATAGCAAAATGAACATATTCATCTTGCCGATATTGAAGTTTGATTCTCTTCTAAAGTGACCAAAGAATAACTATGCCATACTGTAGAATGTACATCTTCACACACAACAGTCTTTTCTGCAAATAATGCACATGCATGACGTGCCTTGGAATCTGACTGAGCTGATATTCAAGCTTCGTGACCCAAATCTCATTGAAAGAGTTCTGCAGGAGGATGTGTTCCTCTGGTATAAGGCTTTAATCTAAGGAACAGATTCTGATTGACCATCACCAAGAGGAGTCAGGTGGAACCAGCTGACCCAATGCACAGTTACTTTTGAAAATAATGTGATATTTTTAATTAACAAAAACATTTAGTGTTTAAGTGTCATGTTTTGAAAACAGTTTTGGTAGAAGACATCAGGCATTCAGGCATTACTGAATGGAAAAAATATGACTTTGGCACTTATGGAGGCTAATTCGCAATCCAAGGGAGTTGAAAATCCTTATTTGCCGCGACAGTCTATCACACAGCCTTTCCTTCTCTGTGGTGTGTGCATTTGGGGTCCCCATGTCCACTGTGCACCAAGTCATCCATCAAGCTGGCTGTGAGATAAGGGAAAAGCTTGGCATCATAGTTTCCTTGCCATCTCCACGTGAACAGCCAAACATCTCTTTCTGATGGCTTGCTCTGAGTCCAGTTTTTAGAAATGAAATGCCCAATAGATTCTATCAAGCGGACTACATCTTTTTCCAGAAACTGCCAGATACAAACTCCCCTACTCACTTGAGCACACTCCTCTTTTTAATAGAAGGCCGTGGCCTCGTCTTTCTAGTTGGAGGTGGTGAATGAAGGAGCTAATGAAATGAAGGGGGGATAAAGGGATTGTTTAAGAATGAGGATGCAGGGCTGTTGCTCCCATTGAATGTGAGGAGGGAGAATGGCATTGTCTTGCAAACGGCAGTCAATCAAAACAGGAAGAGCTATCCAGAAAGGATATAGGCTTTCGTTTTGATCTGCAGCATTATGAGCTGCCTTGTTCTTTCCAGAAGAAAAGTGTACTGGAAAGCAAACTTTGGAATGAAGTGATATATGCTGGGTTTTTTTAAGGTGCAGTTAAGTGAAATCCATGATTTCTTAGGAAACATAAAATAATCTAGAGTATAGTTGCTGAAAAGATTAGTTTTTCTCTATTAGTGTGCAGCTGTAGGCCAAGTATTGATTCATCAATGTGCAATGTTGCCTGGCCAGGGTGCGCTTACACACTGCCTACATGTGGAACACCCCTGGAGACCCAGTGGGTGAGGTTTGCATGGCCAGGGTGTACTTCAGCATGGCATCAGTGGCAAAGTGGGAGCTCCAGAAGGCCTATCTGAAGACATGTCTGTTTTGTTTTCATCCTTTCCCCTCTTTATAAATACTACTGCTGATGGGATCTCATATAAGGACTTTCTGGACTGTGTTCTTTGCTCAGTCACCTCCTCTGCAGAGTCCAGCTTTAGGCCCACCACAGCGCCCGTCTTCTGGATGATCCTGCTCAGCTGGATACTTCTCCTACTGCCACTTTACTACTAACTTTACTAGTTACTGCATTTGAAAAGTAACTTCACTACTTATTACTTTACTTTCTCATTTCTTAATTTACTAAATACATTTCTCTATAGGACTTGGTAGGCCACATGATCGCGCAATGCATTGTGGGTCGGAAAGCGTCATCTTTGCAGGCAACTTTCTTTGTTTACATTCAATAGGGAGGCTGCGAGATAGCGACACAGTGAGAAAAAACACCCAAGAAAAATGAATCCTGCGAAAGAAAAGACTGTCAGAGCGTAGCAAGACAAGCTGGACACTGGTCCAAAGGCTAAATATTAAGAACGTTTTTTTTTGAAAAAGGTGGAATTGATCCTTATGAACACCGAAACCCTGCCTATTGTCACAAACACACTGGCAGCACACGCGCACAAAGCAATTCAACAGATCAGAACTTTGCACACAGGGGAACACGGCTGAGGTAACTCAGAAAAGCACATTCCTATTGTTTAGTAAAGTAATTTAACTACCGATATTTTTAGTGTAGTATGCTACTTTACCTCGTTACCCGAAAAAGTAATATTGTTACTGTAATCCGTTACTTTGTAGTGCGTTACCGCCAACACTGGCCTTCAGTAATATCCAGCTAACCATCAGAACCACACACTCACTACTTCTGCCGCCCACACCCGAACTGGAACACCATCAACCACAGTTTCATCTGCAGCAATAAAATGCCAACACAGCTGTATAACATTGAACATGAACCCAGTTCCTACCACTACCCTCCCCCTTTTAAAGTATCTCGTCCCCGAGGGAACACACAGTATCTTAGGTAGGTCAGGTGCTCGACACTCTGTCAACAAGGTGGACATGGTGCCAGGGGACAGTGGCACAGCCTGTGGAGGCTGAGTCAGAACACCTGGAGTAAGCCATCTTGACGGTACAGCTCAAAAGAACAGTACTGGCAAATTACGGTAACTAGTTAGGGTCTATTTTGACCTAACTGGTTAACTACCAAGGCTTTCAAATTGGACAAATAAACGTGAGATCCACATTGCCCTCTTGTTACACTGCTTGTGGCATTTCTGACCTTACATGTTACCAGTTACATACATTTTGTCAACTTACATTCAGAAAAATGAACAAGGTTACTTGTGGCACAGATATGTTTCTCATGTGCTAATTAGTGCAAAGCATTTTGTCTTGTTAGTTAACTAGTCACATGATACAATATCACCTGGTAACATGTATGGAAGTCACAGCACTTAACTGGTTCATTCATTTTGCTACAAGGAAAGTGGAGTCAGCTTTTATCTAAGAAAAAGCAAATCCAAGATGCCACAACATGAGTCACAGCTCTTTTTACTGATTTCTCATATTCAGTCAATATCCTGTGAGTTAAACAGTGTCCTGTATGTTTTTCTTTTTACTGCAATTGTATTGTTTTGCCATTTCAAACCCTATACAGTGTCTTAATTTCAGTTACACTTTGTTTCTAGTACATTTTTACTTGTTAATGTACTTGTTGTCAATTGTGTTTGAAGTGAATTTCTCTAGATCAATACGGTTTTCTTTGGGTTTTTTTTCCCAGATTAGTAAGGACCTGCTCTTATTGATGTTACAAACTGGCTCAAGATTGTAACAAGGGAGGAAACTCACTATAGGAGCCTAAATGCTATTTTTTGGTTGATTAATATTTGGATAATAATTTAAGTTAACATTTAAAATGAAGTTGTGGTTAATTATGATAAAAACGGGTTATTTACACTATTTACAGATGAACAGTTCATATTAATAAGTTGCTCCTTAATTCATTTCACTGAATAATGTGTGGACGTTTACAGCTTTTAATGCAGACTGATATGTGTGTGTGTGGTTAACGTGAATCGTGAACGTGAACGTCAGGTCAGTTGTCATAGAGTGGAGCCACACAGTTTTTTGACCACCGCCTTTACTCTGCATTTCTATATTTTTTGCTCTGGTCTTTTTTATTTTTCATCATGCTGGATTATTGTATCTTGCTTTATTTTCGGAGTAAATTATGAGAAGGAACGAGAGAATCGAGTGGAGTTTTTTCTCGAAGTGGATGCAAGGGGGGAGAGCGTCAAGCTCATGGCTGCTTTGATTAGGAATCTACACTCACACAAATAGTAGTTTTAACCATTTATTTTTCCCATAACCCAAATTACCACTACATTTTTACGGTTAACTCATCTACCATGGTAAACTCCCCTGCTCACCAAATCCCACTCAGCAACTTGGTACCTAAGAAGCAATTTAAGAGATAGGAGGAGGAGGCACTGGAAACAGACGAGAAAAGGAACTAAACCACCTTAAGATTATGCTCTAGACAATGCGTCAGCGATAACAGAACCTTTAAGGTGCTGGATGTCCAGATGGAAAGGCTGTAAAAATAGGCACCACCTCATCAGACGCTGGTTTGGGTTCTGTAATGAATGTAAAAACGTGAGAGGATTATGATCAGTATACACCACTAAAGGCCTACAACTGCTACCGATGTATACCTCAAAGTGCTGTGAAGCCCAAATAAGTGCAAGTGCCTCCTTCTCTACAATTGAGTAATTCAATTGATAAGTTAAATTTGCGTGAGAAGTAACTGACTGGCCTCTCAATACCCAACACATCCTGCTGCAACAACACAGCCAGCACCCGCATTACTGGCATCCACTTTGAGCTGAAACAGCTCTTCAAGATCATCAAGACGGGGAGCTGCAAGCACTGGGGCACAAGCAAAAAGAGCTTTGACATCATCATTTTGTTGTGATATTCCACAAAGGATATGCAGCAGAATATCCGGTGGATTGGCACATCACTGTTAGCAGATAAGAGCTTCCCGCCTTAGATTTGGGCAAAAGGTCGACAGTCTATAAGCAAATGCTCAAACAGGGCGGACACTATAGGAATAGGAGACAAAAGAACAGGATTAATGGTCTGGTTTGGTTTACCTGTTAATTGACAAGTATGACATGTCTTAATGTAGGCAGAGATATCCCTTTTCAGCCGGGGCCAGTAAAAATACGTCAGCACCCGGTTGTAGGTTTTGTGCACTCCCAGGTGACCTGCAATATCATCATGAGCTGTATGCAAAACACTGACAGTCTAACTGGTACCACAATTTGAAATATTGGTTCTCCTGCAAAATCCTCACCCTGAGGTAGGGATGGGTACCAAAATTCAGTACTTTTTTGACACAGACTGAATTGTGGCCGAAGTACCGGGTATCGATTCACATGAAGTCAATCGGTAATTTACATGATTACAGTGGCGGATTGTTAATCGTTTTTTTTGTTTGTTATAGGTTCTAATGTAAAAAAGAAAAAGCACACTATACAGTAATTTATTTATTAAGTCAATTTCTCACAGACATTTTTGTCAAGTTCTTCCACGTTATTGAGAAATAAATGTTCAAAATTCGAAGTTTTGACTATTTTTTTTTTATATACAAAATAACTTTAATTACATGTGCAAAAAACTACCGAAAACAGGTTTGCAGGTACCGAGTATCGGTACCATATCGGTTCAGATGTGAAAGGTACCCATCCCTACCCTGGGGTAACCATTTCCTTACCAATAACCCACCTTGTAGGAAATACCTGCAATGGCACAAAAATAAACTAAAATAATAAACCAACAAGCCCCCATAAGGACAATGTTGCTTATACCTACCAGGAAAAGTTACTCCAGAGGTAACCAAAGCTCATGTGTCACACCAGGAACCACTGTCAAATTAGCTATTCCAGCTATACAGGACTGGTGAACAACACCCAAAATTAGATATTGCCCTGAAAAGCTTCCTTAAACCTGTTTACCAAACAACCTAAATTTTACAATGGGCTGGGGACAAGCCCCAATTTGTTACAAACTAGCTCAAGATTGTTACAAGGGAGGAAGCTCACACAAACCATTTATTTTTCCCATAACTCAAATTATCACAGCTTAAGCAAAAAAGCGGAGATCAGTAGAATCAGCAGTGTCGTGCGTGTGTGGATGAATGTAATGTGCGGTGCACAGAAGAAAACATACTCAAAAAAGTAAATGAAGTGGGAACAGGAGTGGCTCCAGGCTGCTGCATGGTGGAAGAGACTGTGCACAGGGACTGGCAGCCATCTTATATGCAGGTGAGCCAGACTGCAACGGTGTGCCACATCTCCACTGGCGATCCTTTACCTACAGGCACTCCAGAACACCACAAACTATTAGGCGATCAACCACCAGAGGGCAACCCCAGGGTCGTCGCAATGTATATGTGCAAAAGTTCATTAAGGGAAATTTGTAGCATTAATCATCCCACGATTCCCCACACAATTCCAAAGACTTAGCTGTAACATCATCTTTTAATGTAATGTCCCCACTAGTGGACAGCAACTTACATGTATAGTGTATGTTAACTAGTATTTTCAAATGACTGACACCTCGTGACGCCTGCTCCGTGGTATAATTTAATCTGTATGACTAAAAAGATTTGAAGAATCCCATTTGGAAATCAAATGTTCCCCTCCTTTATTGAAGGAGACGTTGAATTAATGCAGTGGAGCCACTGTGTGGGGGGGTGGGCTTAACCATTTTCTCTGAGAGCCAGGGGTGTTAAGGTGGGCCGAGGAAGCGAGGGGGGACATGTGTGAAAACACTTGTCTAAAGAAAGTGCAGTCAGTGGGTATTCTCTACAGTCCCCATATCTGCTCTGCCCGAGTGCACCTAGCTCCACATTTTTACACAAACATGGCTTTTTATCCATGCAACCCCCACCCCCTCTCTGTAACACATGGGCTTTCCTGGCCATTCTCTGCTCCACCCAGCCCCCCAACCTCCTCCTCCCCTCCTCCTCCTCCAGGGACCAAGGGTTCTCAGCACTTGCAACGGCAGTTTGTGATGGACAGCACCACAAAGACTCAGTGATCCATCACAGCGCCTTGACAGAAACTGTAGCTGACAGGCAGACTCAGTGTTCAGCTGGAGCAAAGAGAGAGCAGGAAGAAAAGAACGGACACGCATTTTGTGGATTTACCCTCAGAAATATACAATAACCCAAACAGGCATTTTCACATTTCCCCAGTTGGTCTGAAACAGAAAAATCACAATGGAAGAAGACATGGATGAGGGGCAGACCCAAAAAGGTTAGGTTGCATTTTTTTAATGTCTGTCTTGATAAGTAAGTCTGCGTGTTTGGTTAGTGTGCCAGCAGTGGCTCTACAGAGACACATGTCTTTCTCATTCTAAATGAAGGAGCAGCTGCTGGTGTTAATTCCTTTGTCCATTGAGCGCTGGTGCTCCACTGAGAAGTGCACATCTCTGTGTGAATGTGTATTTGGGCACACAGGAGAGGAGTGAACTGTTCCAGCGAAGGTCTGGACTGCCTTTGTTTGCCTCACAGGGTATCCATGCTTGTCGCAATGGCTAAGAGGGAGAGTGAAAAAACAACCCAAACCTCTACACTCAGGGATCCATCAGCTCTTGGGTTTGGTCCTTTTGCGTACAGATGTTGCACTGATGCCTGTGACATTCGGTGTGATATCCTTTGATTGAGAGGAGAAGTATTTGCCAAGAGCAAAATAGGATTTTTATTTATATTTCATAGCCCCCACCACTACAACTGACTTTCACTGCATGAATAATTGAGCGTATGGGTGGAAGCAGGAGAGAGGGAATATTTTTGTTAATTTGACAGTTGGGGCTTTGCATTTTAGTGTCTGCTACAGATCGACATGCATGCATACATATGCGCGCACGCACGCACATACACGTGCTGGAGCAGTTGCCATGGCACTGGCCAAATGCAGTCATTTCCTATTATCACCTCGCCACTCGCACCAATGACACATTTCATTAAGACTGGAATAGTTCAGTGTGTGTGTGTGTGTGTGTGATGATGTAACAGTTTCTATGTTGTTCATCTACTCTAATGTTGTAAAAGGATTGAGGGAGCCAGTGAAGACAATAGAGGATAAAACAGGAAAATATAAAATGTGACTGAATGTCATTGTTACATGTCTCTGAAGAGCTCACCATCAAAGAAGAGATGATTAAAAAGCAAAGCATTGTTGCTACACCAAGCTGGCCCATCCCACTCAAAGGGGTTTAAAACTCTCGCTTGAAACTTTTTCAGTTTTCTTCTTAGATGTGACAATGTCACAACTAGTGTCTTTCTGTCACTCTTTCACTCTAAAATGTTTATACACAGGGATGCTGATAAAAAACAATAATTACTAAAAATTCAATCTGTGAAATTATTTTCAGGCGAGAGGAAAATTTAAACACCTTTTCTGTGAGCGCAGTCAGTTGACTGGGTTGATACAACATACGATTGATTGTTTCAATCAAAGTAGCTCTGGCGAACCAGTCACTTAAATTGGAGCATCTCTCTTTGTTAATGGCCCTGAAGAGGCATGATGAGCATTTAAGATGCCCTGTGACTTTTCTTCAATGCCATGTTTCAGGCATTTTAAGTCTTGTTTGTAAGCATCCTTGCTAATAACAATATGACACTGATTGTCAACAAGATGAAAAAAACAACCTGAAAATGCATTCTAAAGGCATATGTTCAGCCAGCTTTAAAGTTTTTCCCAGGACTACTTTACATTAACCATCTAGTCACGTTCGTAAAACACAAACACTCACATACACTTCTCATGAAGTATTTTTCATGTGTAAATTCTTTTTTTTGCTACTTTCATAAAGTGTTTAAGTTTGTTTTAGTGTTTGTTTGCACGATGTACGTGTTGCAAAACAAGCCCAAAATCAATAACCTGTGCCAGTCACTTTTCCTGTATCAGTAATGGTAGAGTCTGGGAAATGTAATTCCTTTACAACAGCATTAATTATTATGCTTTTTTTGTGCTGTCATCATCTGGCATCCTAAACATCACATTCATGTACAAATTGTGTCAGTCTTTTATTTCATATGAGCAAAGCAAGCTACCATACACTCCCTTGTGGAAGCTAAGAATATTGCATGAAACGATCCCTTGGCCAAAAATGGACTAATGACCTCATATGGTGGAAAAATATGATGTTGAGATTAGAATGTAACCACTTTATCCTAAATTGCATCATTTCATACTGTAAATTATCAGAATAAACGAATAAAACAAATACAACTATTTGATGTAAACAGCTTATTATAGTATATTTTAAGACCTTAAATGAACATTTAAAAGATCAGATGAAAGTCCAGACCCTCTGTCAATGTAATTTCATGCACTACAACCCAGCCAAAGTTATTAAAAAAAAAAGAGCATGGTGGCAAAAAAAATGCCACCATAGTGACCAGAGCGTTAGGATCTATCATGACACCTACACTGTACAACCAATTGTTTTCAACAGAAATTCACTTCCTTTGAGAGAAAAAAATGCTTGGACTCCACCTAAAGAAACACCACATATCAAATAGATAACTACTCTGTAAAAAAATGTGTCAATGAGTTCACTCCAAGTGCATTAATGCCCTTCTGTTGTCTACCACTTCTGAGGCAAAAAATCCCAGATTATGAGTAACTAGCAGGCAGGTGGGCCTAGCTGCTAGCCAAATGGAGGAATACACACTGTGTAAAATCAGAGACTGTAAAAAGCCTCATGATCTTCTTATGCTAACTATCCAACCAGCTAATGATCTTCATGACAAGGTTGCTGAGTTTCCTGAAGTTTACCAATCACATTTGTGTGAAAAGCAACAAATCCCACTTTATTTGGTCTGTCACCTTCATGTAACCCACTGCTGCAAGGCCTTCAAAGAAGCACCCATGCCTTTTGTTTTATCTGCCCTTGAGAATGATGTGAGAATGTGACATTTGAAGGTATTGCAAGATGCAGAATGGGGAGTCTTTTTTATTTGGGCCACTCAATTTCCATCTCTTTAGGAAAGAACACTCAGCGGTTGTGCAGGCTATTTACTATGGACACCCCATTCCATCACTTAATGGTTTTGTGGGCATCTCAATTTGGAATGTGACGGTGTCTTGGTGTCCCAGAACAGTGCAAGGCTATGCTGAATAGCTGCTAACGATTGTGTCCTTGAATCATATGCAAAAGTCATTAATATCTGGAGACATTCAACATCAGATCTGTCTGCAGTCATTACCAACGATAGATAGATCTCCCCCGTGCTTCTCAAACATTCTCTGAGTTATATGCAGTAATTCTGATTGGTGTGCTTGTGTTAACGTTCCTTTTGTTAGCAGCAGGCTGGTTAGTTGATCGCAGCTGATAGTAGCCGCAGCAGCTCGGTCAAATGAGAGGTGCTGGAGTACCTTGTTTGTTGGTTGGTTGGTTTGTTTATTGAGAGGTATTGTACATGGCTGCAAAGTTGAGCTGATAAAGGCTGCAGCAGAGCTTGGGGTGTGTGCGTTTGGGCTTGATTACTATTACTAGTACGATAGCCATCGCCATAAATCCACCGCAAACATTAGCACATGGTATTGCCAGCGAGAGCCGCATCCTCTCACCTATATATGTCTAGGTTCTCCCTGAGAGGAGCGTGGAGTGGGCATGGTCAGACACCGCTCATGTACATTTAAAGGTACAGACACAGAAACAGCCCGTTCTCAGTAGAGCTCAGGAGCGACTTTTAGAATGGCTGATATTCAGGACCAAGGCTGAATTTGGAGTAATACACTTTGAATATGGTGTTGTTGGACCTCTGACAGCTATATGAAATTGTTGAGAAAATGTATAATATCGGACCTTTAAAGATAGTAGTTTTGTAGCTGCCCATTTTTAGTGTTCTGTAAGCACTTCCGAGACACACATCACTGGCGGCCACCCACCATCGGTCTTATCTTCATGCAGATGGTGTGTTGCCAAGGCTGCTAATCTGATATGATCTTAATGAACTCTTAAGATATCCCTGCTTAAAAACAGAATGTTGGTGTCTGGGTCAAGAGGTGGTATTGGACTGGTGATGCATTTCCGGTAGCTGTGATGAAAAACCTGGGGTAAGGAGCTATGAGCAGTTGTTAGGTATCTGATTATACACTATACAAGAGTGTGGGCAGAGGAAAGTGCAAATTCTGATCCACTGACTATTAAAAGCCCATGAGCTCCTCTACCCAGCACATGTCTTTGTGTGGATGGGTAGGAGTTACTTGAGATGTTGAAGATGCTGATGAAAAAAAAGACCATGCAAGATAGCAGTTGCTCTGTTCATCCAGTAGTGCATACATGGTCCTCTCACTGCCCACTTGCATTAACTCTCTATCATGATCTGAGTTAGTAGCGGATGACCCTGCTGGCCCTGGGTGTAGCGCTATCACATGACTTGTGGTATTGATTTAAGTTAATTTTCTTTTTTTACTCACAACTCTTGTTTGTGCTGCTTCAGCCTTTGCTTTTGCCATGACAACTGTCAGACCAGCCTTCGCACTGGATGATGAGTGTGAGTTGAGCTTGAGTGTGATTATCTCCTCCTATCTCTTTTCCTTTGCACGGTATCTTCCACACTATCATGAGTACATGAGCTGGCATCAAGAGTACCTAAATGCCTTTCACCGTGAAGGCATCACTACCATGTTTCATGAAGTTTACTGATCATATTTGTGAAAATACAAAACAAATACAAAAGGTCTTAATGAATACATCACATATAAAAACAATAAGGCAGTTTTAAATATGTAAAGTTACACAATGCACATCATGCATCTAAACAGCACTAGCATAAAGCCAAACAGTATAATGACACAGTACACTGTTGTTACACTAACTAAAGCAATGCCTTAAAACACCCACTACCATGAACTTGCAGTATATGTAAGTAATCTATGTTGAATGAGTCTAACACATGAACATTTGAATTTATTTGCAAAAATGATGTATTATTCACTTTTATTTTGATGTATTTATCAACCTTGTATGAAAAAAGGAGAGTTTGAGTCAGCCCGTAGATAGAGGTGGTGCTGGGCATAGGGGGTGAGAAGAAAGGCAAATGAATGGGGGTTGTAGCAACATGTGCATAGTAACACGGTGTATGACCCTAGTTGAGAAGATGTTTTTCTCCCTGATAGAGCAGAATAGGATGTTTAATTCCCTTATGTCGGTAGGTGACAACATCAATAGCTATCTCATGGTCCTATTTGCCGGTAAGAGAAGGAGTGGTTTGCCATCATTAGCTCACTGAGCAAGACCTTTCACCCCGTTTCCTGCTTTTGGTCTACATTACTAAGAAGTAGAAACCTAAGATGCTGCTGCTACCGGTGAAGTTAATGATGGACAAAGGACCAAAGGACACTACTTTGACTCAAATGGTCAGGTTTTTAAATTTCTTTTTTCTACCCATTCACATTTGCACATGCAGGTCACTCATCAGGATCTTTGAGGGTCTTGCTCAACAATACCTTTTTACTCACATAAACTCTACAGGCCAGGGGATCAAAACAGTAACCCTGCAGTTTACGACACAGCCACGATACCTAGTGAGCCATGCGGCCTCATAGTTCATGCCTGTTCCTAGAATTAATTCAGCACAAGTAAAAAGAGTATTTGGAGCTAGCCTAAAACGTTGCTTTAGCCCTGCAGGGTTATCTGTGTAATGTGTCTCATTCACTATTGTGCCACTGAATCTGTTGACATACAGTAAGTGGGTCATGGCTCTGAAGTACTCAGTCTATTCTCAGATTTTGCTCTGTGGTTGACATGGCAACCATACTGGTTGATTAAACATGCGCAGCAGAGATGGGGGTGGGAGCTGGGAAACCTGCTTGGGTGGGA
>CAESWR010001405.1:246421-283652 GCA_903171835.1 Mullus surmuletus | reverse complement strand
CCCCCCCCTTGGATAACTTGCATAATTGCTTTAATTTTTTATTTGATGCAACATGTAATTTTGCTTTCATGCATAATTTATTTTATTTTATTTGCATTTTTATGAAGGGGTCAAAAGGGGCTTCTAAGGGTTTTAAGCACATTTCTCATGTTGTGGAGATTTCATGTTCAACAACTATGTACTGTATGTGAATGGGTGATGCTTTTGAAAATATTTGAACATTCACAAAACATCATGAGCCTTTGTCAAACCAGTATTCCCAGGGATTAAAACCACTTTCACAAAAAACTCTTAAATCCTTTGTTTTTTTCTTTTTGACATTATAAAAGAGCAAGACAACACAGTAATAAATACCAAATTAGTAGAATAAAACAAATATTTGCTAGCTATTTCAAGTCTGTTAGACAGAAAACATTGAGATATATCAAACAAGGGCAACATAAATTAAATATATTATGGCATATCTTATGATGAAAGGAGGAATCTTGCCTCTTTTGTGTATTTTAGTACTGTGAATGATTCATCTCTGAATCATAATCCTCAAAAGCACATGCAAACATGCTTTCAAAATCCCATAACTGGTTTCTTAAACTTTATATCTCTTGTTTTTGCAGACTGTGCAATGTATATACTGATATATCAAAGCATTCCTTTATGTTAATGGCTGCAGTTTAAGGACAATTCATGTGAGAATATGATGGGGTCACTGTGGCCCAGTCCACTCCATAGCTGTCAATGTCATCTGCGCGGAAGCTGAAGTTGCCAGCGTAAAGGCATTCCTTAGAAGACTTTTCAGATGTGAGAAAAGTGTATGTAATTTTGTCCATGACAGTAAATGTATTTGCAAACAACCCCTGACAAAAGGACTACAAAGGTGGCCTGTCTGTTCATTGCAAAGTCTGTTTTGTTAATATTTCTGAAAGCTAGTTTCATGTGCTTATTTGACCATTTCTGTGCTCTTTAGATGTAGATGCATTGGTGTTCAACTGAAAGTTGGATTACTGTACTGTTTGTAAAGAATGTGAATTTTGGTATTTTGTGGCATGGACATGCATCAATATAGTCTTATTGACTCAAAAGTTACTTTATTTCACTTCTTTATTTTTTACGCTATTGACTGTCTTGCTGGATTAACCCTTTGTTTATATGTGCAGTACTAAACCATCCACGCTTACCGCGTTATGCTACTGATGTTAGACTAGTCTTTGAGTTGTGTCTATTTAGTTTGTGATGAGCTCTCAACCATGTCTAAAAACTATTACTTGTACTAACACTGTTTACTCTGTAATGATCCGAAACAATGCTTTCAGCTTTCTCCTTGTATTAGTCTTTTGTACTTTCACTACGATTGCTTAGTAGCAGGCTTTAAGTTGAATCAGTTTTGTACATCCATGTGCCAACAGCTTGAAGTGGCTTATTTGACCTGTATGATCAAATTTGCTTGCATAAATAAAATTCACTTGTGTACTTGTTAATAAATACTCCATGTCTTACATGCAAAGTCATTCTTTGGCATAGTATTTTATAGTTGGTACAATGTTGTTCACTGTTATTGTACAACCACCCATTTTTGCAAGTGGGCCTCTTCATCTAACTGAACTCCCTCATCTAACTGAACTAAGATCACTGCTTTAAGTCAAATCAAAATGTTTAGGGGAGGTTTAATAATTTAATGTAATGCAAGTTTATGTAACCATTTTTTAAATACAATCCTACACAATTAAAACATCTGTTTGAAGTGCTAACATAAATCTTAATATTCCCTGTGATGAAAAAATACTCACTAACATCTACCACTAGATGTCTCTATTACCTCCTCATTATCTCTAAAGTGGTGTTGATAAGCAGATCCAGCTGCCCGAACAGAGGAGTTGATTACAACAGTTAAAAATCATTGGGGGGTCCCAAACAAGCCATATATTATATGTGTATACTGCTGAGATTTGTGAACACTTGCACCATGTATAAGCAAAATCTTCCAAAATGAAAGAGTGTATCGACTGTAAAGCACTCTTGTGTAGAATAGCATGGAAGGGATATACTACTGTGGACGTTTCATCTGCAGGCAGGCTAGATTTGGCCCTGAAGAATCCAACCAGTCAGTAAATAAATCACATCTGACATTACACTTTGCACTCTTCTGCCAGACAAGAGCTCATTCACACATCTTACATATCACCTCTGACTCAGTCATACATGCTCACTGAAGAAGAGAAAGAGTTACCAGTTAAAAAAAATAGAGAAATGAGGTACGACTAAATGATGTTATGCAAGGCCTGTGAAGAAATCCTTTCCCTTTTTGTGTAGTTATAGATTTGACACACAACTTAATAAACAGGACAATAACTGAATGGATCCACAGAGTAGTGGGTGGATCACGTGAGGGGATACCTCTGTAGGACTGGCTGATTAGCACCACGGCAAAATGGTTGGTCCAGTCTGGTGTACATGACCCTGCCAACACAAAGAAATCCGTTCCTAATCACCCCCCACAGCCCCCTCCCCCACGTGGTGAATCTCTCAGGTCACCTGTACTGTAATTAGATCTGCAGCCTGCATACTCTTCCTGCTTATTGACTCTGAAAGCTCTTTTCTTTGTCTCCATTTGTTTTATGAGACAATTTCTCCATGCTCCCAATGAATCTGGATATATTTTCTCCTGATCTCTCCTGCATGTGAGACCTTTGGGTGCATTTGCTGAAATCATGCGTCATATTCTCTATGTGCATGTATTACTATGCTGCCTCCATATGGCCAATCCTTTTTGTCCATCCCAGTGCACCTGTGTTTTCCATGGACGCACCGATGGAACAGGAACCAGGTAAATGCATTAATTCACATACACACACACTCTTAGTGTCTTTTGGCAATTTGGAAAAATAAAATAAAAGGACATTTGGCAAATTGGTATGACTAATTAGGTCACTTTATCTTTACATCGAAAATCTAACCTCACATAATTAATGAATCTCTTTATGAAAATCTTTATATTTTGTTCATCTTTATCTTCTTTTGCAAAGTGAGTTCAGGAAAATATGTCTATTTTTGTCAAGTTATCCTCAGCGACAGGTATTTGAGAATAACTCATAAGATAGATACACATATGACAGAGGGTTATATTTATTATTTAAATGGTATGTCCATGTTATACATGAAAATGAAAATAAATTGACCCCAATCCATCTTTTGCACTGGCTGCACTGACCTATATTGATGTAACACATATAGCATGATAACATGATTAGTCTACTCACTGCTCTAACCTGCATGCTGGATGACAACATTCTGTATTTTTCAGTGGACGTTAATCCTTTCTCATTATTTGTGAGCATTTCCATCTTTGCAGTGCCCTCTACATACCCATTAAATCCAGCATTTGTAAATGGGTGAATGGTTGAAAAGATATGTAATACCTTGGTGACTTGCCAGAAATGCTCGCAGAAACATCAGCTGTTTGAGAATGAATGTTTCCCTTTGAAATCCAGTGTTGTGTTAAGGGAATTTAAATTTGAATATTCCTTTGTATTCTGTTTTAAGGTCTGTGCTCTGCAATGACCCCGATATGTCTGATATCCCTGTCAACGTTCCTGTGGACACTGTCAAACTTCGTGTTGAGAAAACTGCAGTACGGCGAATTCCAACTGAAGCCTTTTACTACCTGGTGGAGCTCCGATACCTTTGGATTACTTACAATTCCATAACTTCAGTAGATACAGGAAGTTTCTACAACCTCAAAGTGTTGCATGAGCTAAGACTTGATGGCAATATGATTTCAGTATTCCCCTGGGAATCTCTAAAAGAAATGCCCAGGCTGAAGACACTGGATCTCCACAACAACAGACTTACTAATATCCCCACAGATGCTATTCCCTACCTTCTCAACATCAACTACTTGGATTTATCCAGCAACAAATTAACCACTCTGCCCTCTGATCTCATGGATATCTGGCCCCCATTCAGTGGGGCACCCATCTCTTCAAATGCTTCCCAGAAAGTTGTATTAGGTAAGGTCAAATTTGAATTTACAAGGACGGTAAGGTCATGGCAGGGACACATTTAGTGTGATTCGTAATTACATCAGGAACCTTATACAGTACCATCACCTTTTAATCTAGCCAGATTGTAAACCTGTAAGTGACTGTCAGTCAAATTAGCAATGTAGTGGCAGAATGCAAAATGACCATGATTCATTTATTCCCCTAATTAATGGTTAAATATTTAGCACAAGGTCAAGAGCGAGATTTAGACTGCTTCTTTATTTGTGTTTGCACAAAAGAGCACTTGGAGGATATAGAACACACTATTTCTGTGACAATGAAAAGGACATTGGACACAAGGTAACATTGTGAATTCATTTCCTTAGGTGACTTTCCAAATAACAACAACAACAACAAAAACAATAATAATGATAATAATTATAATGATAATAATGATAACAACAACAGTGTTCAGTGTACAGAATCCACGGTACAGCACATTTGCATAATGTATAATGCTGTAAAATGACACAAAATATAACAGATGCCATATGTGTGTGACATTTGTCATACTTTTAACTATTATGTAGTAAAGGTATGGTGATTGGAACATAATATCCACAAATTTCAGCATTTCTAATTCTAATATTTATCTTATGATATTTTTATTACAATAACATTAATAACGTATTTTTAACTTGCATAAATTCAAGCATGTTTAATGCACCTGTGTTTCCTACACACAGGGATATAGTTAATAGGCTGCATAAGGGCAAGCTAGCTTATCCATCCTGAAAGAAGCAGCTGTGTACTCTGGTGTACCTGGAGGAGAAATAGGATTAGGCTGTAGGAAAGAACAGTTGACACAAAAACAGGCCAGAGATTCTAGGTATCCTGGGGTATCCTTAAACCATTTCTTGTTCCCACAAAATGGTGAGACATATTGCCATTTTGACTTTTATCTGTTCACAGTTTATTTCGCTATGCTACAATACAGTCTGAATAAAAATAAATACCACTATGTAGATCTAGGATATAAGCATAATAGAGTTAACAGGCAATTTATTTATTTATTGATCTATTTATTTGTATTGCTGTATTGCTGATTATATTTGTAAAATAGAGTAAAAATTCTGATATGCTATAATGGTTAGTGATCTGTTGGGGTTGTTTCTAACAACAAACATCTCAGTGTGTTACCACCAAGTGAAGAAAGGCCAGGGCAGGCTTACGTGCTTTGCCACTGCTAAGACAAGGTAATCTGGTTAAAGGTTTAATGTGCACTGGTCCATGTGCTTTTGTGACAGATGTCTCAAGCTATATGTGAGTGGTATTTATGACAGGTTCACATGAACATAAGCATGAAATTCTTATTCACTTGCTTGACTCATGCCGCTTTTCAAAGAGGTATAGAAAAAAGTTGACACGGAGACTGTAGATCTAATTAATTTGCATGGGAGTAGGGTCGAGTAGCTTCACCACCACTTGCTAGTATCTAGTATGGCTAATTCCTAAAATTATGATCATGGTCCACTAAATCACTGAACTAATGCTTTTGAAATAACAGTACACGAAAGCTGATATTTTGACTTTACAACCCATAATTCTCAAATCTTGTTGTTTGATCTTCAGGCCTCCAAGATAACCCATGGTTCTGTGACTGTAAAATCTCCAAGCTGATTGAGCTATCCAAAATGTCAAATCCCCAAGTGGTTTTTATGGACCTATTCCTGACCTGCAGTGGACCGGAGAACTTAGCAGGCGTCCTTTTCCAGCGTGCTGAACTCGACAATTGTGTAAAGCCATCGGTCATGACCTCTGCAACCAAGATCACGTCTCCATTCGGCAGTAATGTTCTCTTGCGATGTGACGCCACAGGGTTCCCAACACCCACACTTCACTGGGGAAAGTCAGACGGCTCACCTGTCAACAACACAGGTATCTTAAGAAGGCTTTTGGTCATTTACCAAAACACAGCAAAACCCAATGTACCTGCTGCATTATTGTGTGTGGTGTTGAGTCAGAGTGAGAGACTTACATCTATTGACCTCTGTGTTTTTGTTTCACTCTATAGTCCAGGAGTCACCCGGGGAGGGTATCAAATGGTCCATCATGAGCTTGCATGGAATATTGTTCAAGGATGCTGGAGACTACCGTTGCAAAGCTAAGAATGTTGCAGGCAGTGCAGAAGCCATCATATCTCTTTCAGTCGCTGGTACCATGAGTACCACCACCCCTCCAGTGAAGCCAGGCACCGGAAGTGGATCAACCATACAAGGCACAACATTTATTCCTGCAATGTACACACCCAACCAACACTTCATTACATCCACTATCTCTCCAAGAATGCAAACAACATTATCTACTCCCCCCAGAAAGTACAAAACCACCCCCAGCAATAGTCTTCAGAAAGGTTCAGTCAAACCTGCAAAGATTCAGCAAGGGGGTAATGGGAGAAAGCTTCCTGCAGATGGAAAGAGCAAGAAAACCGATGTGTCAAAAACTGTCAAAGACCTCAAAATTATTGAAGAAACAGCTGACAGCGCAGTGTTGCTTTGGACAGCAAATGGGTTACCAAATGAATCCTCACTCACAGTTGTATATTCACCGTATGGTGAAGATGACATGAAAAGAACATTGGAAACCAATGCTGGCAGAGGAAAAGTGCTGCTTGAGAGTCTGTCATCTGGGATGAGATATTCAGTTTGTCTTGTGGCAAAAATTAGCACTGCTGCAAAAGATCCTTGTATTGACTTCTACACACTAGACAATGTAGAGGACAGCGGGGGGAACCGGTTTCTTATTATCTTAAGTGGCATTGCCTGTGCTTTGGTTTTGCCTATTATTGCCGTGCTAATCTACAAGATTCTTGCTCTCTATTGCAAGGGAAATAATACACCATTGGATGAAGAGGAGCTTGAAAAGGAGAGCTATGTCAAGTTTGAGACAATCTCACTAAAGCAGAGGACTATGAACTCTCACCCAACTGAACTTTGGGCAAGGAGACCGACCCATGAGTCAGAGAGGATGCTTCTGTGCTCCAGGTCAAGCATTGACTCTCAGATGACCTATAAGAGTGACAGTTCTCGCTCTGAGTATCTCTGCTGATGCCAGAAATCAATGGTGCCCAAATAGACACACTATTCACACTTTACATGAAATATTCTTGCATGCCTTTTATGACAACCATCCATTAACTAGGAAATCATTTATAAATCTTTATATGTATATCAATCATATTTTCAGTTCTGGGGGGCTGTGAAGCAAGAAACTGCTGTAATCTATTGACAACCCATATTTGTTTCCATCATATTAACTTATAAAGATTTATACAATGATGCAAACCATAGTCAACATGAAAACATTGTGTTCAACAGAATTTATTATCCATGTCCTTATCAGTTTTGGAGCCTTATATTTGATTAAGACATTCAAATGCTTGTCACCAAAACCCACAACCTTTGATGGGCTTTGCATAACTTATGATTCATACAACCATCCTGTAAGGATTAATAACATGTGGTGTTTTATATTACATTCAAATGCCAAGGTTTAAGTCTGTGATATGGCTCACGGTGGAGGCAAATAAGTCTTTTTCAATCTCCAGCACAACATCATTGTTGCTTCAAGCGTCACTCTGATTGTTGCCTTACCGGACAAGAAAGTACTGTTTTATGTCTGATAGATTATGTGTGTGTTATCTGAATGAAATGTTGCCAGTTTCTATGATTATGTATGTATATATATATATATATATATATATGTATGTATGTATGTATGTATGTACATATATGTGGAATTGTACTTGTTTTTTTGTTGTTGTTTTTTTTAATAAACTGAACCAGTGATATGGTATGAATGGTATTTCAACATTGTACCATGTTGGTGGTGGTGTGTGTAGGGTTTATGGTCATAATAGTACTAATGCCTAATCCATTCACCGACCCAACTTGCACACAAACAACACACACCGACACCCACACCGACGCACACACACGCACACACACACACACACACACACACATACACACACACACACCACAAATGTAAAGCCTCTAGAGTATCTTAGATCGGTCACATTCCGTAAGGTTGTCTAGATTTGCTTTTTTCTCTCTCAACTCCTCACCTCAACTACAACAGTACAACTACTGCACATAACCTTCAACAAAATCAGGATTATTTCTTTTTCCATCTCTCTTGCCCTGGTTTGCCCATTATTACACTAATAACCCAATGCAACATGCCTGTCACTTAATGGATAAATCAGCCTGACTGTTGTCATGAAAATGGCACAGGCGAACCTAGAGATTAGTCAGTGGCTCAGGTTCACACAGCTGGTGGCTCAGAGATGTGCATGTGAACTATTTCCAGGTCTGCAAGTTCTTTTAATGCATTGTAACAATTGGATTTAGATCTGCTGTCCCCATTTTTAACCTAGAGAGGAAACAGTGCATCTTGAAAACCATGCAAAGAATAATGAGAACTGCTCATATAAGTTTGCTGTGCCATGGAGGGAGCTGTTCCCTCTCCCTCCCCCTCACTCCTTTTCATCCAAAGTGTATATATTAATTGTGCAAGCTGCAAAGTAAGCAAGCTAGTGTGCAACCAGACTTTATCAAATTAGAGTGATCTTATGAATGATGGACAAATGCACAGAATGATAACAGAACCAACAGTTCCACTCCTGACTTTGGTTAAGGATACGCCGGCCATTCTTAGTATTGGGAGGGCCTGAGGTAAGAGAAAGGGACAAATCCGGACAAGCTAACAGGATGTGACAGATTCTGAGATACTCCAGAGACTTTACAGTTGCATCACAAATCTCCTGGAAACGGTGGTGGGTGCCAGCACTGCACGACAATGCCACACAGAATTTCTAAAATTAGATGGAATTTGTAGGCAGATAAAACTGGTGTAGCGTACATAAGACTGAATTATGTGGCTGTTTTTCTACCTGAAAGGTACTTAAAGTGCTTTACATTTTCCCGGTCGGTAGATTTAACCGGTAAACCAGTGCAAGTACTGCTACTTTTTAATATTCTTGCTTGTGCACTGGGAGTGAGTCCTGTGAGGTTTGGAAAGCAAACTCAAGTGCAGGACACAAGCAGGCAGGATCTTGAAGACATGCTGAAAACTCTCGAAATAAAAAAAATACAAGTGATATACAACTGAACTGAGGTTGAAGGAGGTTGAAAGAGCAAAGGCATGGGGCAGGGCAGAATAACTGAAGAAAAGGGTAAACAAAAAAAGATGTGAAAAACACAGGCCAGAAATAAAGGTAGACATTCAGAAATTATACAAAGGAAACTCAAGAGATTCAGTCCAAAAGTGATAAATATCTTATTCACCTAAGGTTAAATGATATACCGCTATTTTCAGTGTCATTTGTCAGAGAGTAGAATTGTGGGAAAAGGTCAGTGCCCTCCTCATTCTTTACTGCTGTGACAGCTGAGCCTGAAGACAAGGCAGCAACATAAATCTTAAACTACTTTTTTACTAAGTTACCGTTGAGGCTGTTGCTTACAATATACCAGTCATGCAGTGTATGAATAGAGGTTTTGGTTCCTGCCATTTGTTAGTTGCCTTCCCTAGTAAAAAGAGGGCAAACAATTTGGGGATAATGTGCTACATTGGTCAGCTTCCTATAAATTACTCATTCTAACACACAAGAGTCACACTACATACAAGCGTCTTTTGTGTATGTGGCGTGCGTAAATTGTACTTCTACAGTATGCACATGACCTTTAGTGGTTACGTTTGTCAATTAAAAGATACTATTGTGTCTGGGTTTGTTCAGCAACGTCCTCTTCCTGCAGACATAAAATATCTATGATAAGTGCCCACATCCATAAGGACGCAGGTTAGGGGGTGGGGTGAGGCTAACGTGGGGCCTTTCTTCTGCCCAGTCTCATTTGCTTGCATATTCCACATTCTGCTTGAGATACTGACTGCAGTTTCAAGAGTGTGCTCCAGTGCTGTGCTAGCATGTGCAAAATTTACCATGGAGGTGTTAGGAATTTCAATCTTTGCTCCCAAAACAGTCTGGCAGCATGGGGGCCAAAGTAAGGAGTGAGCAGGATCGTACACTTTTTTTCAGGATCGCCTTTTTTTATAATGCTTGTCACTCCATTTCTCTATTTGCTTTTTAAAAAAAACTCTCTCTTATCTTCTGGTACGTGAAGACAGCCTCAAATCGTAAGCCATAGACAAGGATGCCAATGGTCAATCGGCAAATGCTATTTATTTTGGGGGAATTTTTGTATTCCGGTGATGTTAGTGGGAATGCCTGAGAAAAAGTGAGCAAGTGCGGCTTCCACGGAAGGGACGGATGATTATGTTGGCTGCAACACTTATAGCAGCACTGATCTATTTTATGGTGCAAAACAGTGGAGCCTTGGCCTTGGGTACAGCGTGCTGGGATGAACGCCTGTCGCGAGTGGGAAGAAACAGTAGTTGTGTCTGTAAGTATCTCCTTCACTATCGTTGTTTAACCATGTGTTATTTTTTGAAATACTCATTACCTGTGGACAGCTCAACTTGAGTATCTGTTTTTACATGCTTTATTTTCATATGAAAACTGTTGCAATCATTATTCTGTTTTGTTAGCAAAAGATGTTGGATATATTCACTAATAACTGATCATGCAGTATGATATTTTTAATACTGTTAAGGCTCTTCAGCCCGGAATGAGATATGGAAATTTCACTTGATTCACATATCAATGTGAATCAAGTGAAATTTCCATCATTATACAGTTCTGCTTCAATGAAAATGTTATTATAACATGTTGTTTAGAGATCAAGATTGATCATACAGCCTTCATATGATAAACTTGCAAGATCATGTAACAATTTATAGATCGCAAATGCTGGTATAATGGAGCTTGCTTTATTGAAAAAAAACAAAAAGCAGAAACAGGACAGTGAGATTGACCCAATATCCACTGCACTTCCACGTTTCAATTATCGCAGAATTTAAATCAATGATATGTAAATTGTTTAAGAATTATGAAATCCCTGAAGTGGTTTCTGGATTATTTCACAATACAACATGTTTTTTTTTTTTTTTAAATGTCACAACTTCCATTAAAATAAGCAAATCATGACACCTTGAGGTGATATGCATCTAATATTGTAATTTGATAATATCCACAGTTCAGTGATAACAAAGAAAATAATGGCAGTTTAACAGATAGCATTTATTGTCAAGTAACATTGTTTGACTGATGCCATTTTATTTTTAGCCTTGTCTACAGCCAAATGCGAGTGTGTATTTCAAATGTTTAAAGAATGTGCTGAAATCCTTAATAATTTTTTATTGCTTATGTATCATGGGCAATCCTTAACTGTCAACATTTGTGTTGTTCAATTGTTTTACAGTTGAAATAAGCAGTTATTTAAGTTAAATTATTTCACAATCAATGTTCTCTCTCACGCTCCAGCAAAGAACTCGTCAATGAATTGCATTTATAGTGCGCTTTTCAGACTTTACTTAGTGTGCTTTTACATAATACAATACCTTATTTCACCCATTCACACTAACACAATGATGCAACTAACACATGTCACTATGTAAGGTATGAACCCGCTTATCAAGAGCAATTAGGGGTCCAGTGCCTCGCCCAAGAACTTCAACAGGCCAGGGGATTGAGCCAGCAACTCTCTGGTTATGAGAAGACCACTTTAACTACTGAGCCATGCTGTCCCCCAAATAACAACAGCAAACACACTTAATTCAACTGACTAGATTAACAATGATGCTGACCACCCTGTGAACCTGTCAATGACATCTTGGTGACCTCAGTTCAGACATTTCATTATGTTGTTGTCTGGTGCTGCTCATTGTTTTCTTCATTCCATAGAGTTAAGAACGGTCTCCATGGATGCGTGCATAGTGTTATTATCACGATAGACTAAGTACCTGTTTGTGTCAATGAACAGATAGGGAAACAGCCATTTGTTGCTAAGTGATCATACTTTGCCCAGAAGCAGCTCATTCTGCCTTGAACTTCACCCCACAGGAACCACGAATGGGCTTTTTAACTGTTAATCTGACAAAATGCATGACTACAGTAAATTGTATGTTTTCCTTCTTTGGAAGGAACAAAATATCATATGAAAACATTCTCAAATAGTGAATGTGGAACATTTCTGATAGGAAGCCTGGAGAGGCATGCATTAATGAACTGAATATCTGAGTATTCAGATATAGAGTGGCATATTTTCTATTCAGTGAATAGCAACTAGTCTTATCTAGTCTATCTAGTGTCTTGTTGACCTACTAATAACTGAAATGTTCTATGCTATCTTTATTTTCATGAAGCTTCACAGCCCTTTCTGATATTCGGCCATGGTAAAGGCATACACAGGATGGATCTTGATGGGAGGAACCAGAGAAGACTTGTGGCTGGGGTGGGAACTTCTATCCTACTCGATTTTAATTTCAGAGAAGAACGAGTTTACTGGGCTGATACTCATTCTGGGGCAATCTACAAAGCATCAGTGAGAGACGCATCTAGACAGGTGATTATAGGACTGCTCCAACTTGCGAGAACATGTGTTTATAAGCAAAAACAATGACATTGCAATTAGACATCAAATGAACTATCTCACGTGATTTAGAGAGAATAATAGAGAAAGACATGACAAAAACATTGCACGAGTTTGATTTCCTAAGAATTAATTAATACTTCTTGTTTATTCTTTAGAAGCTGTTCTCCTCCGAGAAACACATTTCAGGCATTGCAGTGGATTGGATTTGGAACAGTGTATACTGGACAAGTGAAGAAAAGGGAAAAATCAAGAGAATTGATATAAGTGGAAAAAATTATGGGACTATTCTAAGACACTTGACAAAACCAAGTGGTATTGTGATCGACCCCAATCAAAGGTAATCACTGCACTCAATCTAGTTGATTGCCTCCTTACCTTTTTTCTGTGCATCTGTTGGTTTGAATATGTCTGAGGAATTACACAAATACACCTTATCAGATTTGTTTTCTTTTCCAGATTTTAGGTATAAAAAGGTGAATTATAGAAGATGAGCCTATTCTATATACATGTCATCAAACTTGTTCTGGCTGCTAAGAATGGGATCGTCTTTAACGAAGTATCCACTACTTGGATTGACAAAGGAAATAAAAGAGATGCTGCCGTGTATATTTTAATGATATTCATTTGATTGACTCCAAACTATAACAGAAGCCAAAGCCTTTTTTCAGACACTTATACAATATTTACTTTTTTTAGGCACTTGACTTTTGTCAGTTGAGGAATTCAAAAGACAAAATATATGAATGAAAAATATGGAGAACGCATTCTGTACATTTTTCAGGTTTCTGTTTTGGCTGTCTGGCGGAATGACTCCAAGCATCCAGCGATCTGATCTCTCAGGAAAAATGAAAGTAACGCTAATCAAAGTAGCAGAGCAACTGCAAGCACTGTCGATTGACCGACAGGACAAAAGGATATTTTGGGTTCAGTTTGCACTGCAAGGAGAGAGTGCCATTGCCTCTTGTGATTACAAAGGCAATGCCCTTCACTTCATAGATGAGCCAGTTCGGTAAATATCTTTTGTTAACATTACTTGTTGGTCCTTTTATTTTACTTGTGGTATCTCATATAGTCATTTGCAGCTAAGACATAAAACCAGTCATCAGCGTACAAACTGAAAAGTACAAAGCCACACACTATCTAATATTTGGCCATGTTGATCGGAGGGAATAGGGCCTATCACCAGTAATGATGTTGTTTTATTCTGACTCTTTTTGCCAGTCCTGTCTTGCTGAGGATATCAGTTTTTCTGGAGAATATATATTACGCAGATGTTGCATTTCGTGCTATAAAACAAGTGAACAAGTACACTGGTGGAAAGCCACAGGATGTAAATATAAAACAAATGGTCAAACCTCCTGTTGACATCAAAGTGGTTCATCCCCTCAATCAGCCAATGGCAGACTCCACATCTCCATTTCCAGGTATTTCAATGCACCTGTTTTTTCATTTCTTTTATTTATTTATTTTACAGATTTTTAAAAAAAATCAGTATGTGATGTACACATTTTAAAAATATATCCCTTCAAAACAGGTTGTGATAAACAGAGTGGAAATTGTGTCAATGTTTGTTTTAACCTGGCTGACCAAGGCATTTGCCAGTGTGATGAAGGCTTTACTCTGAGTAAGCAAGGCACCCATTGTGAAGGTAAGTACCAATGCCAATAAATCAAGTAAAACTTTATATTCTATTCATACAATGAACTCAATGGTTCAGTTTATTTTGCATGAAAACATAGATACTATTAATTGATTAAGACAAATAGATGTATATCCTAAATTATGATTAATAAATCCTAATCATCACATGCGGAAAAGAAGGGGGTAGGGTGAGAGGATAGAAATTATTACAGTGTGTTTTTGTCTATGTCACTCTGCAGACGTTAATGAATGTGCTCACTGGAACCATGGCTGCTCTCTTGGCTGCGAAAATATTCCAGGCTCCTACTTTTGTACCTGTCCCAAAGGATATGCCTTACTACCTGACAGGAAGACGTGCCAAGGTTTGTTTCTATTGTCAATAAATCCAGAAATTTACATATTATCTAGTAAAAACATTATTGGGAGAGCAGACAAGAAAGCTAAGTAAAAGATATACCTGGCTGACTAATATGAGTTGAATTCATACACATTCAGAATACTTCAATGTAAATGAAATGCGTATTTTAGCCGTTGTTTTTATTTAGAACTTAGAATGTTCATAATATTTCTAACCACACCAGATCATTGGAAAATAACATGATTTTAGTGAAGACAACACATAAGATTATGTTGACATTCAATAAAGGATTTTCCTGTTAAAAAAAACAACTGTTGGACAAACGTGGCCAAACCCCCCCCAGCATTCAACCAGATTAAAAAAAAGTAGTAAGACTTTAGTGCAACTCTGACGGATCCATTTCTTATGGCGCTAGGAATGGTTGTATTGGTCCCCCCGACACCACTTTGACCCCAAAAAGTAAAGAAAAAAAGGCAGGGTCACAGACAACCAGACGCATGAGTCATTAGCCTGCCAATTGTGTGTTAGGTGACTTGGGTCAAAACACTAACTCTTTGTCATGTTCCTGAAGACTGAGTAGCATTCAGGCTGGGATGTTGTGTAATGTAGACAGGAATGTCACATATACATTCATATGTTTGGGATAGATTCTTTTCTGGAAGAGAGTGAGGTCTCAGATCATTTTTTCATTTCCATTTATTCTTATACAAAGGTCAAATTTAAAAAAGATTAATTCCTCAACTCCTTGTGGCCAGTTATAGATTTTTCCAAGTCAAGTTGTTTCTGGTCATTTCTGTCACAATGCAGGTCTGTTGTCTGTCAATATGACAATAGATTCTTTTTACTGGGAAAATATGCAAGAAGAGGGTTTTTTTAAACATGTTTCACAAACATGTGAACTGCTCTCCTGAAAAAATAGCAAATGTGTGAGTTACGTAAAAATGTATTATGTTATCATTATTTTAGGATTTGTGTCAAGGATAAAGATTTAAAAAATATTTTGTCAAATTTTTTGCTTTCTTTTCCCACAAATTAGACTTCAGCAGTTACTATATTGTCTAACTAAGTCCTTAGTTTCTTCACACATTAACAACATTATCACAGCTAAAACTCCAAGAGAACAGGAAGGCTTCACAGACACTATGGGATTAGATGGTGAGGTGACATTTGCAATGGGGAATATATGTAGTCAGCAGCTTTGTCTGTCTAAGCTGTCTAGCAGACGACCTTTGTCAAGGTCCAGAGGAATACATGCAGGAGGCTGGACAATGGATGCAATCAATACAAAAATACAATTAGGGTGAGAATGGAAATATTATGCAACAATTGATCTCCTTTTTTTTTCATTAAACAAGAGGCTGCTGTTGTGTGCTAAAGCTGAAAAGAAAAGAAATCGCCTGTTTGCCTTTCATGTGATCCCTCTGATGGATGGACAAGTAGAATTGATCACAGGACCTCCCTGTCAGAGTTTAAAAACAATGATAAAATAATTCATTAGCCTAATGAAAATAATTAAGTCATCAACTTGATACTTTTAATTTAAGCACTGAAATAACATTTACTTTCATGTCATATTATATATTTTTTCCCTCGGTTACCATTTCATGCTAAAGCATTCTTTGCTTCATATCACATCTTTTCATCTCTTGTGGAAGATGAAGTGCCACAAAAGAATGAAAAACACTGGCAGACATAATATCACTAATTTTGTAGCTGGCAGGGTCTGCATTTCACATCATATTCAAATCTGTGTGGGGAGTGTCTGGCCCATATTCAGATATGAAAAACATACCACTCCCGTGTGAGCTAACATTACATCATTGACACCGTTTGGGCTTTTGACTGCTTCTCATCACACTTTCACCTATTTTGAATGGATTAGTGCTAACTTCAAGGAGGGATTTTACCAGAGCAGCCAGGAAGAAGCTTGTTGACCATCTGTCTTTGTTGAAGTCTACAAGTACTCGGACCTGCTGGGCCCAAAAATAACAAAATTCTTGCACATGTATTTGCACATTTAAGCAATTTTTGTACAGCACTAAATTACTATATTATTTTCCCCATTATAAGAGATCCTACCCTGTGACGACAGCACAACTAAGTGTGGCAATGGATGCCTGGGAACAGATAATGGAACTGTCTGTGTTTGTCCAATGGGATCTGTACTTCAGGAGCATGGACAAGCCTGCACCGGTATGCACAGAATTGTAAAATGTATCCCTTAATTCTTTTATATAAATAGATGAATAAATGAATGAATATTTTTTTAAAGTGTAAATTAGAGAATCGAGTAGAGAAACAGAATACAGCACCATAGACTGATGTAACGAAAAACACTTTGGATTATCCAAAAGTTTGACACGATCGACAAAACATTTTGCCAACATCAGTAAAAAGTCGTCTTTGGTTGATATTACAGCAATGCTTTCTTAAACTAAATGACAATGTTACAAAAATAATAAAATAAGATTATGTGTATAGTATAACTCAGCGTTAAAAGAATATCATAAAAGCCGGACTGTGAAGTTCAGGCTCTTATCAATCTGATTTTGGCTATTACAGGCTGCCTGTCTGCAGACAGGGGGGGCTGCAGTCAACTCTGCAATCCTATAACTCTAACTAAGTGGCAGTGTAGTTGTCTGCCTGGCTACCGGCTCCACCAAGATGACAAGCGTTGTATAGCCTTGGGTGAGTCATCACACGACTGGCATGTAATGTGAAGTACTCTTAAACGCTGCATAAAAGTAGGTTGTTTGAGTCAGTCATCCATTTGACACATTTTTATTCTTCAGGGCCACCACCGTATCTGCTTGTTGCCAATTTAGTGAATGTACTCAGAATAAATCCTGATGGCACTGAGGACCAAACAATTGTGGAAGAGGCCTGGGGAACAATCAGAGCTTTGGACTATGACCCTGTCCACGCCAAAGTAAGATTAACAACAATTCTATCATTCTAGCCTTATCAAATCTGATATTTAAAAAAAATCCTAAAATGCAATTCAGATGTAGGTTTTCCATATGCTTTATGTAGTCATCAGAACTATTGAAGCTAATTCAAGCTATGTATAGGCACCTAGTGACACCTAGTGGACAGACGCCAACATGATAATTTCATTTTTATGCCTTTTGCCTCTTGTATGAACAGATTGTATGTATCATTCTTTATCATGTTTGTATAAACTGAAGGTGTACTTTGCAAGCATATCACAGAGGACAATTGAACGGATTGATTTGAATGGTGAATCCAGAGATATTGTTGTGTCTGAGGGTCTGGAAAGTCCAGAGGGACTGGCAGTAGACTGGATCCATCGCAAGATGTACTGGACTGATAAAAGGTGTGGCATATATGAAGAAAATTGTTATAATGCATGATATGTTCATAACAATGTTCAACCTGATATTACCTGTCATGCTCAGATAGTAAAACACATATAGGGACAGCATTTTATTCATACAGTAAGTTGAGTAAAATACTCAAATACAAAAATATTTCCTTTATGCAGTTAACATTGAATCTTCGCCTTTCAGCCAGTCATCTGTTGTTTGGAGTACCTTGGTTGGTCTCAATAGAGAAACAATTGTGAACAATGACCTAGATAAACCAACAGGAATTGCAGTTCATCCTCTGGCAAAGTGAGTATTAGCTTGTTCTTGATTTCAAAACCAAAATATAAGTAATCATCATGAGTGGAATGTACACAGCATATCCATACGTATCTGACACCAGAATTCTGGATGGTAACACAACACAAATGCTTTTAAATACTCTTTAGTGTTAGTTATTGATCAATTATTTGAAGTGGACTTTCTTTGGTACTGACATGTTCTTCATAAAAAAGAAATAAGCTCATCAACTTTTTTCTTTTTTCATTTTTGAGGAAGTTGTTTTGGACCGATATAGGGGCTCGGCCTGTGGTGGAAAGTGCCTCTTTAGAAGGGCAACAACGCACAGTCGTTGCAAAATCCAACCTTGTGTCACCCAGTGGCTTGACAATTGATTTCACGGAGGATCGCCTGTTTTGGTGCGACCGGAGTCGGGGCCTGGTGGAGACCTCCAACCTGGATGGCTCAGACCGCCGGGTCCTTGTAGAGAACCAAGTAGGTGAGATTTTTTTTTCATTTCCCCTCCACTATTCATTGTATACAGTGTTTAAAACGCGGTATACAGAGAACAAGCGTTTAGTGGATGTACTTGCAATAGCATTAATATCAAAAACAATAGTTGCATTGCTTGAAGTTGAAGTGTGAAGGGTCCTTGAGCAAGATACTGCTCCTGAGACACAGGTTGACCCTTTGGTGGAGGTGTGTGAATGTGAGCATGAATGAGTGGTGCTGCAGGATGTAGAATGCTTTTTATCATTTATCAGAGGGTTTGTAATTTTACCACTTACAAAAGTTGACTACATTTATGTTGTTATTTCTCATCATCAACACTCTACTAGTCCATGATTAGCTTTGAGAGTAATAGTTGCAATATCACAAATGTCATGTCAATCATCTCAGTCTCTGAACATTCTGACCAAGCACATAACATGACAGTACTTCGAAAGCTTAGAATATTTTTAATATCTGCATTACTCCTTAATTTTCCTGTGGTAGTCTACCTGATCATACCAGAACGATATGAGCACTGTTTAAACACATGCTTTAATTTTACATGCTTGAAAAAGGGTCAACCTAATGCACAACATCTTATCACAGACACGCATTAATCTACACATTAATCAAAATTTCTCTTCAATCACACATTGGCTCACATTTGAATGAGCAGAAATACTCTCTACGCTGAGTCACCAAGTATATTTGGGGCTAATTTCTCCTATCCTCTATTCTGATTGGCCCAGGCCGACCTTATGACCTTGCGGTGTTTGAGGACGGGTTATGGATCTCTGACAGTGAGCAGCAGGAGCTGAGGAGCGTACACAAGCGGACTGGAAAGAAAATGCAACGTATCCATGGCAACATGGTCAAACCAGCATCCATTGTGATGGTTCATCCACTTGCTAAACCAGGTGTAGAGAGACAACAGCAATCCTTAATTTTGTACTGGTATAGAAAACAATATGCATTTTGTGTTGACAGCTCTTGGATAAAAACAGTTGTAATACAGTTGATATTGATAAAAAAAATTCAGGCCAGAGACAACTACATATCACACAATATTTAATGCTGATCACCATCTTTACAGAGGCAGATATGTGTCTTCATCAGAATGGTGGCTGTGCCCAAGTCTGTGAAAGCCGTCTCGGATTTATCCACTGCTCTTGTCTGCCAGAATACATCCCTTCAGATGATCAAAAAGGGTGCTCTCCTTCCTTTGCATTTAATGGAACAGCAGGTATTTATATCTTTCGAGACTTCTTTAAAAGCACCAAAGTTAGATGACTAAATGTACATGATTATACTAGATTATGTTTGTATTTTTGGATCTGAAGGTAGAGAGTCTGCTGATTTAAAAGTTCCCCAAAACAAAATACCCAATGATGAGAGCACACCTCTGGCAACGCACCAGGTCCAGACTGTTCTGGGCTCTGATCTGGAGCCAAAGCTCTTCATAGAGAAGACGGTTGCAGGTAAAAGTGCAGTCAGCAAAGCAAAATTAGGTAACCCTACCTGTGCAAGATCTTTCTCACAAAGGCAATGTGTCCATGTGTCCACGTCTCTGCCAGACCCAAATGACTGTTATTCACAAAGATGCGATCTAAATGCAGTGTCACCTGACTGCTGGCAATCCTGCCTGAGTATGTCTGGAGGGTTTCACAGGTGTGTAGGTTAAGTAAGCCCATGGACTGTGAGGCTGTGAAAACCTGCAGAGTAAATTAACATTTTCTCCAAAGATATCTAAATGTAGTTTGCCACTCCATCACAGCATCATATAAAATAACCAATTCCTCATAGGCTCAAAATATCAGAACAACAGGAAGGAGAGCAGCAAAAGTCAAAATGGAGAACACTCAATGCACTATGCACTGATAATTTTCCTTTTTTTTTTAGACACTGATGAGTGTAAACTGGGAACCCACAAATGTGACAAAAATGCAGAATGCCAAAACACAGAGGGGAAGTACCTCTGCAAGTGCCTGACTGGATACTATGGCAACGGACAGACATGTCAAGGTGTGTCAAGATGCTCAGCAACATGATTTGATCATTTAGAACATAAGTGAAACTGTCATATGCTCTGAACCTTTTCTGCTATTGATCAGTGGGTTTTACAAAACAAGTGTTACGATGAGTGAAGTCAAGGCCTTTCAGATTCTGTATCCTGACAGGCTCTTGTCTACCCTTGGTATTGGTCAGTTTTATAGGAGCATAGATTTTTTTTTTTTTATTACATAAGAGCACAGTACCTATGTGAACAGTATTCCAACAAAAAAAAGTATTATATGTCATTTCTGTGTGAATAATGAGTTGTTCATGTGACTTGTCTGATTTGATGATATTATATCCCAACTCTTCTCTCTTAAGCCCTGGAAGCCACACCACGATGGCTAACAACTAGCCCTGCTGATGTCATCAATAGGCAACAAAACAGTAACACAGTGGAGCGTTGCCCTTCCACTCATGAATCTTACTGTTTGTACCAGGGTGTGTGTCTCTACTTTCCGGAAATGGATTCTTATGCCTGCAAGTAAATACCCTTTTTGTGTATGTGTACCAACTTGAAATGGTGTTTAGAGGATCTGTAAGTAACTAAAGAAAGTCTTATGACATTTCATTTATTTTACCATTAAAAGTAATTTATTACTTTTAACTGATAGAATTTCATGTTGGAAGAAAAACTGCAAACACAAGTAATACTTGTAAGATTATTTCTTCATTTTATTGCAAACGATGACGCTTCTCAACCATTAGATGTCACCTTTGTTCCATAAATCCCCTGCCTTCCATAAAATGGCAAAGAAAGGCAAGAAGAGGAGATGACAAATTCAGAGATTTTATTTAAGTCACAGATGTTGGACTTCATATTTCAAATGAAATATGACAATGCCTAATTTGAACATGACATATTTTCTTAAAAGAATCTGAGCACAATAATAACCACCATGTACAGCCACAGACTGCATAACTAAAGGGCCACACAAATTAATTTTGGGAGGCCAGACTTATAGGAAAGATAATATTTCTTTCAAATGTATTTATTATTCTTTCAAAAGTTTTTTTTCTTGTTGGCTGTTGCAGTTGTTTATCAGGCTACATTGGAGAACGCTGCCAGTTCAGCCATCTGGAATGGTGGGAGCTTCAGCAGGCCGAGCAGGAGAAGAGGAGGAACATAGTCATTGCAGCCTGCATGGTCATCTTTATCTTGCTGCTCTCAGTTGCTGCCTGTGTCACCTACTGCTATGGGTGAGAGGAGAGAAGGGATGTTAAATGCCAGCAAGGCCAAAATTGAGAAAAAGTGAAAAAAAGAAAAGGAAAGAGGATAATGAGAACAAATAGGAGGACACGAATAGAAGGAAGAAGAACATTCATGACATATGTTTTGGAAACAGAAGTAAATGCAGGTGATGGGGATAAAAAGAGGAAAGTAAGAATAGGAAAGGGCTATGTAAAAATGGAAAATAAAGTGTCCTGTTTGCATGAAGTAATGTAAATCCAAAATTCAATTCTAAATATGAGCCTTTAATCTGTAGACGGTGGACGTACAGGGTCCATAGATTAAATAGCTGACAGCATTACAACGTGTCTATTAAACTCAGGGTGGCATAAGCCATATAATACAGATGTCTCAGCGTGACAGCAGGAGGCCGGGGAGCAGACAACGTGTCGGCATCCGTCTCCCGTCTCCTGAGAGAGCAGCATACATACAGTACAACTACATACAGCCCCCCCCCCCCACACACACACACACACACATGCACTCTTCTATTTCCACCTGAGATGTCTGTAAGTACCTGATTTGCTTTGCTGTGTCGCCGGCTTATGGACAAGGCTGTAGGCATTCTCCACTCTTTTGACTTACAAAGCATCCGTCTACCCCCAACTGTCTGCTGACTATATACTACGACCGAACGTTTGCTTCCCCTTTGGAAGTGGCACGCTTTCAATTACATGCTTGGTTTAGCTTGTTCTATAGCAATTACACATAAAAATAGGTCATTTCTCAACTACAAAATGGAGCTGGTGAGGTATGACCCAGTGTAAACGCTACATGGCCACCAATAGCCCTGTCTCAAATTGCCTTCTGCACTTCACTGCAAGTGCACTTGTGCAGTGTTTTACTTTGCTAGTTTAGTGTTCCCTGCAGCCCATACACTTAAAAAAAAAAGAAAAACTCTCAAAATGTTGAATTTGAACTTCAGTGAAAGCATATGAGTTTTCCTGAATGTTTTTTTAATTCAAGGTGTAAAATGAATGCAAATATTCAAATAACTTTTGTCTCTGATGTAGAACTGGAGAACTCTTTCATAAACAGCCCTCAGTGGACAATGTGAGCGAGACCAGCGTGACAGAGGAGGACCTGTCGGTGATCACCACAATCGGCGCTCCTCAGGTGAGCTAAGTCTTGCTGGATGAGCCCTTTGCAAAGTGACTGAAAACTCTGAGGCCTCTAAATTCGTGTGGAGTCAGGTGCGCCGCGCCGCCTGGGCGTGTTCAGGCTCACTTTGCAAAATTGGTGCGTGGCGCATGCAGGCGCAGTTAGTCTGCGGGAGAAGACGTGGAGTGGGTTTAACACAGCCGAGTCCAATTTTCACCAATCACACCAGCTCCTCTCCTCACCTCTCCTCCTCGCCGCCGGCGAGGCGGATTGCAAAATTCGTGAACTAGTCTACAAGATGACTGAGGAGAGCGACGCCAGGCGGCCACACTCCTCCCAGGAGTGGACTGATGCTGTGGTTCGGGAGCTCCAAGCTCAACAAGTGTTGCACTAAATGCTGCTGAGGACGTCACCTCCTCCACACTCTCTCCAAAGCAGGGAAGAGAAGACAGACATCCTTTTCCACACATAAAGACACTCATATCAAGTTGCATATATTTACAGGTGCTATTTCGAACATTTTTATAAAGACGATAATTAAAAAAAAAAAATACACACACAGAAGCTCTAAGGGGTGTGGAATACATTTCACAGAAAAAAAACGTTTTTGGGGATTTTTGTTTTCATTTTTACGGGTCCGAAAATTGTAAATATTTTCATCTGGTTGTCCTGGCTACGTCGACATGAAATGTCTCTGAACCAATAGCATTAGTCCGTTGATGTCACGTGAGGCGGAGGTCACGGGTTGCCAGATCGTCTATAGACACAATCTATGGCCATAGCACCGTCTTCTTACCCGCGGTATCGCTCTCAAGGTCCTGTTTGACAAACAACGTAAATATCATGTAAACACCATCATGTGTGACTATTTATGGGATATCTAGTGCGTATAGTTACTATCGCCAAATGTGTATAAACGGATGTAGACGCAAATAGTCACATTTAAGGAGAGAGCTGTGCAGCGAGGCGCTCCCTCCTCCCCCGTGCTCCTCCTCTGCTCCCTGCTGAGACGGTACATGCAGGTCGGCCTCTCTCCGTCTGAAGCCCAGAGTCCATCTCTGAGAATGGAGATGCCGAATATATGCTCTCTTGGTGATGCCCAAGCTGTTTGTGGGTGGAGAGATGTGAAGTACTTAGTTTACATTGCGATTCGCTCAGGTTGATAAGACATAGATTAAAATATATATATATAGATAGATCTAAATGTATGTGCTGACTCATATAGTTCCACTGAATAGTGGCTGTTGTTGATTATTAATTGCACTGAAATGTGCCTGACTCCGTGGAAACATGCCTTTGAGCTATTGGTGACGTGTGCGCACGGCTCCGCCGGTTTACCAATTTGCGAGTAAGAGTAAGAGTAAGAAGTAAGAAACACCAATATTCCTTTGTTGACTGCAGACGAACAATCAGAAAACAAATCTGCATTAACTCATTGCAGTTGCTGATGTTGATCTGATGATACAAAAGAAGGTTCTAATAAAGGGTGCTTCATAAATCCCTATCATTTATGATAATGTAAAAATCAGAAGAGTTGAAATTAATTTATTAATCCAAAAGTGGAAATTCTTATTCCCAATAGAAAGTGATGAAGAAAAATGTAGCATACATCAAATTAGCATAACACAATGGTAGAAGAAATACTATTCTATAGAATAGAATAGATGGAGGACGTAAGAGCAAAATCATATGCCCAAAACAGCATAACATGATAGAAATTCTAAAAGTAAGAAAATGCAAATAAAATGAAAATAAACCTAAAAAAACTACCTATTTACATATATGAAGATCAGCTAGTCTGTGATCAATGTGTTGAAGAACAAAAAAATAATTCTTGTTTTATACAATGAAGATTGCTTTGTTCACCTGCAATCTTTTTTTTCTGCAGTTCTACATGTCAGTAGAAAACGGTGTCACAGGAATGGTCATCCCAGCAATGGGCTATCCCAAAAGACCCGTCTTCCCATCTTGTTCTTCAGAAACCGGTAAGAACTTTAAGGATTCTCAGATCTCTTCTCTATTTACCTGATATAAACCAACAGCCATTCAGTAATATTATTTCTTAATTTTTCAACCAAAATTAAATTATGATGTTGTCTTGTAAGGTGAAAAGCCAATGCTTGAAGACTTAGGAATGTCCAAACACAAACAGGGATATGAGTGTTCCATGGTGTCAACCATTGCCATGGAGACAACTAAACATGGTGACATCCATCCCTCAAGCCAGCCACCATGCTATCCCTGCACATCCTTCAAGCCAGCTCCATTTCCTCAGAGCCCCAGTCAGGAGCCGTCTGCCATGGCAGAGGTGACACAGCTGCGTGGATAAACACTTCAAATCATGTTACATCTGGTTGAAATAAGATTTCAAATAAAATACCTCACAAATGGAAGAAATGTAATTGAGACGATTATGTATCTAAGAAGATTTTGTGATTTTGTTTTTCTCATTGCTAAAACATTGCAATTGCCACTCATTAACATAGATTTCTAGTCCAATGATTTAAGTCTGCACAGTTTGTGAGGGTTCCTGTATTCAAGAATATTAATCAGTAGTATTAGTTTGGCATATTTTGGGACTTTGGATGAGATTCAGTTTAAAGATGTCTGTTAAAACACACCTTGAATACATTGTATTTAAAACCAGTGGCAAACTTGATCATATAATTAATGACTAGAACATCATATGACCAAGTGTCTCACTGCTGAAACTACAGGCTGAAAAACATTATTTTGTTGGGTAAAATGTAGTTTATTAACAGAATGAATGTTCCACTCTTCGTGGAAAGCTCTGAGTTAATACCAGTGCTTTGCAAACTAAGATCAACTGCAGATCGCATAGCATAGCTCTTAACTTTTTCAAAAATATCACTTGTCAGTAACATGAGTGGAAACTGAACAGCAAACGCGATTGACTGAAGTGGATAGTTTGGTTTGCAAAGGGAACGTAAATTAATCCAATTCCTTGATGCTTCATGTAGGGTATATATATTTGGATAACCCAACCACCTCCCAGTATTATTATAGAACACTGACAATATATCTTCCTGGTCTCTGGGCCATGACAGAAATTGTGAGATGAAGTTTCTACTTCAATCAATAAAAATTATATTGTCAAAAAATGTGCTGAAAAGTGTCTTATTTACAGGATACAAGCTAATAGTTACAGAACTGTTGATGTTATTACTTTCTTTGAGAAATACACTTTTCAAATGATATTATTTTCTTATGATTGAAAGATTATTCAGGCCATCCAAAGCTCATCTCTCTCCTGTTACACTCCATCAAACTCTCTTCAAAGCTTTTGACGGTGCTCCATTGGTGATGCTTTTCTATTGTACACCAAATCTAACGCTCTAGTGATGTTGGTACTGATGCAGCCACCCACCACCACACCATCTTCTCTTATCTGTCTGTGAGTAGGTCTCAAGGTTGACTGGGAATTGCTAATAGAAGGACCCGCAGCTTCTGTGTTTCAAGACAGTGGGCGAAAACAAAGCACTTTAACACAAGAACCATCAGCGGCCACATCGATATTGATTGTCCTGGCAAGACACACTTATCTATATATTGCCCTGCATTAGGGCTAACAGATAGGTTAGAGCAGCAGTCTAAACAGTGCCAGATCACACTTCAAGAAAAGATGAATTTGGACCCGTTGTCAATTTATCCTGTATTACTCTTCAATTTGGGAAACGGGGCAATGGAGTCGCTAACTCTATAATTGAGGTTGGCCGCAGTTTGACTTAGATATTAACTTAATTTAGTTTTGTTTCTTTAAAAAAAAAAAAAAAGATAACATCTAAAAAAAAGAAATTGCATTAATTGTCATCAAATCGAAAAAACACAAGTCATTGTTTGACTTTGTAACCTTTTAGCACAATAAGATCCATCTAGCATTTAAAATATGATTGGGGGGGTTTAAAGATCAGTGAAATTATCAAATACAATAGGAATTAAGAAAAGTTAAAAGAAAGAAAAAAGAAAAAACTTATTTGAAAAAATATTTGGACAATTCAGTATTTTGGTTCTCCATTAGCCCATTTTTGTGGGGGAGTGTCAGCCAGATGGGACTATTTGCTACATCCCTCCTGACTCCATCCTAGCCTGGAGGACAGCTGATGAGTCCTAAATAGGGAATTAGCCACCCTCTCAAAGGCTTTGCTCTGATCCTTCAGGTCAGTATTTAGTTTCCCCAGCTCCTGAGCAGGACAGGGCAGCACTAGTTCGCAAGGATTTAAGCAGATTTAAAAATCACAAGAGGAGGGGTTTTTAATGCATGTTATTGGACATGGACACATGAGCCAGAATCTATGTGCCTGTAGAAGAGGGAGAAGTCCCAAACCTGGAACCTGAACCATTGGTAGGCTACTTTGTCTCCAGAGGGACAGTTTGATGGGACACATTTAAATGTTTGTATTTACACATGCTTTGCTTTGTGTAGCAGTCAGAGCCTTTGAAATAAAACTAAATACAATATGTCATGGAGTTGAAAGTGAAAATTTCAGAAGATAACATCATGGACTATCTGTTAAACTCCTACAATGAACAATCTGTTTTTGTACTTGTGTAATAATAACCAGTTATGGACCAGTATTTGGTTGTCTATATTTAATGACTTGAGATACAGCTCATTTCCCTCTTAAAGGTTAGACTTTCCGTTGCCCAGTAGGTGGCGACAGTGCATTTAGAAATGCATTCCTTGCAGGGGGCGACATTCAGAATTGCAGTTTCACTACATAATTTCAGTCCAAGGCAGTAGGCCAAACATCCCTGCCCAGCGAGGATATCAGAGCCCAATTTGATGTGACAAATGATTCATACTCTTAAATGCTGGTTGAGTTTCCTGCTGTGTGAACTCGATGATCCTTAAGTCATCTGTCAGCTGTCACCGGAGTCGCACGAGACTGAATTAGCTGGTTCTCCTGTAATAGCGTAATTACGGTACGTGTGCTCCAGACAGAAGTTCCAAAGTCCATCCCCAATGCCCCTTTTTCTGCCTGCTCAATACTTCGGCTTGTGACCCAGAATTTGATCTAAGAGTTCCATCGTGAAGTACTAAAAGATTTAGTATTTTAGTATGTCTGAAAGATTAGCTTCTATGTAATATACAACATCAATACTACATTCCAGATCACTGCAATGTGTCTGAAGTGACAGAATGCAGATTAGCTCCCATCTCGTGGCAATGCAGATGTACTACACATCAATAACTGGTTGCTGGGCAGCTACCGCATAGCATCATGGGATATTTGTAGCTGAATAGTGTCCACTCGTACAGTGGAGTGTGAATGATATTTTCTAAAAGCACCCTTTTCACTGTATTTGGCAGGTGAAATACAAAATTGATATAATTGGAAGTAATGTTTCATACGGAGCCCCTAAAGGGACATGGAGAAAAAAAGAAAGAAGGAAAACTTGCGTGCTCACGTGAAAGAGTGAGAGAAAGAGGTGATCAGTGATAGATCTCTTCTGTTGTTCTCCGGTTGGAGCGGGGATGCCCCCATGATGTCAGTTGCGCTCCTCAGGATTTCCTGTGCCCTGCCTTCATGTTGGCCATAATGTCAGTCCCAAAAAACCCATCAGAATTGAAATCTAAATATCTGAAAATGCAAAAAGTGCTAATTGTAGTGAGTCTTTGGTGTAGGAAGTGAAGGAATAATGGGCAAGCGAGTGGTCTATGCTATTCACAATAGTTGCCTTTTATTAATTATAATAACATGAATAATCCTTGTTGTGTACAATAACACATGCACATACACACACATACATAAAGACATCTCTTTCAGCCCCATTTAAGCCCCTTTGCCTCTGTATCTGGGTAAAAAAGCATAATTCGAAAAAAAAAATTCGGATCATCTGAAAGCCCAGGTCCTGCTGGACACTCGACTCCAAAGTCTGTCGCCGAAATTCTGTTTGATTGTGAGATTTCTGCCGTTTTTCACCATCACAGGACTAAGCTAAGCCTGCCTCGGTGGATGGGCGCTGCCATTTCTGACACGCAAATTTACAAGAATCCGGTCAGTGGATTGGTTCGCAAAGCATTCCGGTGCCCACGCAAAAGTGTTTTTTTTTTTTATTTCTTTTTTCCTCCATGTCCCCTTAGGGGCTGAGTAGTTTCACAATGTTTAAGAAGTACTTTAAAATTCCATGGGAAGTTTTGATATGTGCCTTTTTGCTTGCTGCTGGATTTGTTGCATGATCACTGAGAAAATCCGGCCCACTTGACTCACACCTATAACAATATTACTAGAGATATGTAAGACCATTACTGCTTTAATAAGTACTTCCTATTTGGGAGAGATGGGGACATACAAGATGGACTCTGAGCGGCAAATATTCTATGGTGTAACCCTGTGGCCACACCCCCTGGAGTGCTTGGCTGCTCAGTATGTAGGCCCCATGCACTCACACACTCTCTGGATGGCCGGGCCACCATTCCCGCAAAAAGACAGTGATGGGTTACAGCAGAGGTGGGCAAACTAGTGCCCGGGGGCCACATTCATCCCGATGAACTATTTAATCCGGCCCACAGAGCCTTCACAAATAATTTCTCCAAAAGCTTTCTCCGGTCTGGTCGTAAAGTAAGAAGGTTGTCAGCTTGATTGGTTAGAAAAAGTGTCAGACCCCCCCTTCACCTAGCATGCTAACATGTGCTCTCAAGAAGGTTCATCATCCATCTCTGGTTGGACCAATTTACAGGCTCTTCAAAATATTTTTTCTCCGTCGATCGTCCATCAAGCACGGTTTTTAGTTCACCTCCAATCCTCCTTTGGGGGTCAGTTTCCTGCACCACCGTTCATCAAGATCTAAAACCCAATGTGGCCCCTCAGACAAAATGATTGCCCACCCCTGGGGTACAGGGTCACTTTCATTCATAAAACCATGTTTACACAAGTAAACATCCATTTTATGAATGAAAGCAACCCTGTAACCCTGTGACCACAGTATACCAGGGGCCTCATGTACCTACAACTACGTGGATCTCTCACTAAACGCCAGCGTTCGCAGGAATCCCGGAAGTTCTGCACGCAGAAAAAAATCTGGATGTATCAAGTGCGAGCGCTGGGATCCGCGCACCTTTCCTTGATACATCCCACTCAGCATGGAATTGAGCGCGTGGCCGGGGCCGCCCTCGTTACGCCCACCTATACATATGCAATTCTATTTTAATAGGGTCTCTCCTGTCCACGTTTGCAAAAAAATGTAGAAGAAGAAGAAGTTGACGGCGTGTGCGCTGGAGGTGCTGGTTGGGGAGGTGGAGGAGAAACAAAGGGTTTTGTTCGGCAGCCTGTCGCGTCAGTATTAAAAAAAAAACCAATGTGAGTGGGAGAAGGTTTGCCAGAGAGTGATCGTGGTGGGTTCGGAGCAACGCACCCCCGCGGAGATTAAAACCCACCCGAACGCAGCGGGAGGGTCCTCACACAGGTAGTCCTTCAGTCACAAGAGGAGATTGTGCGTGGAATCTCAGGCATCAATGAGCGGATCGACCGCATGATTAATGTTCTTGAACGTTTAGTTGAACAAAATAAATTCATTATATGGCTTCATGAGTCTTGTAATTGTGTGCTTCTTCCCCATTCACACTGTGGCGATGAAATTCAGCTGCCCTCCGGCATCTGGGTGGGTGGTCTCGTGGGGGGACATGCTGCTCGGCCAGAGGGATGCCATGCAGGTTGGCCACATTGTGAAGGACGCCACATGCCATCACAATGCGACACACCTTCTCCGGGCAAAAGAGCGGCCCCCCACACACACACACGCCGACCGTTCAACTCTCAACTCTCCACCGCTGAGCGAGTGGGAGTGGAGGTGTTTGTGGCTCCACTCTGGGTCAGTGGGGGGGTTGAGGAGGGGGGTCATCAGCCAGGTCCTGAGGGCGGAGCCACTTTCACCTGCAGTAAAAGCACAGTGCAATTTGGTTGAAGTCACTGATGCAAGTTTTTTGAAATTTTTGAAAGATACTAATCAAAGGCTTTTGTGATGTGGGGGGAAGGAGGGTATTATAATGACCTGAAACATTTACTCACCTGCCTGCAGCCTCTCTCACACAGTGCTGTTGTAAAGAATGTGCGAGTCGTGCGTTGAACCAGGCCACCTCGCAACCATGGTGAGCAGATCCATCTGCGCATCGCAGATGATGATGATCTTGCAGATGCCGGTTGAAGGTGGACTGGCTCACCCCGGAACTCTCCTCCATCTCCCGCTGGAAGGATCCAGTGTTGGCTTCTGGTGGTTCAGTAGGTGCAGGAGAAAAAACACTTGCGGTACAGTTGTTTGTGTCGCATTCAACGCAGGGCTGTTTCCCCTACGTTCATCATCGCGCGTTCTGCTATAGTGTGATCCCCCATGTTGCAAGCACACCCCCCCCGCTCCGACATCACCCACCGCACGCCCGGTCCGACATTGCAAGCTGCCCCCCCAACTGAGTGAGCCGGTCTGGTCGTAAATTTCCCGAGCCACTTCCTTGTCCCAGTCCAGCATTGGTCACCAAACATTGCCACACAGTGTCGCCAACGGACCAAAGTGCCAGTCTCCAGTCCACTGTGTAACAATCAGAAATGAACAAAATGGCAACTGAAACATCCTGGAACATGAGCCAACTGTTCAAGTTTAAACATGATACAATACTCAAACACAGGTGGTTGCCCTGAGCACTGAGAACAGGACAGCGGATGAGGCCACATTCAGTCTATAAAACTTGGTGAAAGTCTAGGAGGATGCCCATCCAGCTGCATCACACACCTCCTGTAATGGGACGCCTTGAAATAGCGCCCATGAAACAGCCATTGCGCTCGTGGAATGGGCACCAAGTCCTGAGGGGGGATCTACGCCAGTGTGCACATAGGCCAGGGCAATCAGGTCCACCACCCAATGGGTGAGGCGTCTTGAGAAAGGCCTTCCCCATGTGGCCTCACCATAGTCTACATAGAGTGCCCCCAAAAGCACCTGAGCTCGCTGCAACCTCACACTCCTGATGAATGCTGAAAGGAGAGGAAGCAGGGGAAACGCATACAGCCTCACCCCGGACCATGAAAGACTGAGGGCGTCTGTCCCCATTGGCCGTGGTGGACCATGCATTGAGGCCCATTGAGGACAGTGAGAGTTGTCTTCTGTGGCAAAAAGGTCTACCTCTGCCCGACCAAACTGTTGCCAAACCTGGTCCACTTTCTGAGGGTGTAGGCACCACTTGGATCGATAGGATGTGAGCCTCCCCTCGACAGCAGTTCTGCTGCTACATTCTGGGGCCCTGGGAGGTAGAAAGCTCTCAGGGTAATGCCCGTGGACTGGGCCCTCAAGAGCAGCTATTGATCCCTTGTGTGCAGAGATGGGGACTTCAACCTGCCCTGGCGGTTGATGAAGGAGACCACAGCCATGTTTTCTGTCTGTATCATCACCTGCTTCCACTGTACAGTTGGCAAGAAGTGTCTCAGGGCCAGGTGAACTGCCTCCATTTTGATGAGGTTTATATGCTATCCCTGCTGCGCCGGACCCCAACAGCCGCAAGTAGTCCTGCCCTCCTAGACCACAACCCAGCACGATTGTGAGGTGTCGGTCATAATGGTCATCCTACAGCTTCCTTGGCCAAGGGGAACACCGTCTCAGACAGCCCGTGACCGCCTCCACCACATGAGGACCTTGAGGGCCCTGCATGGCAAGGCGAGGATTTTCGACCAGTCCCGGGGCAGGACGAACCCATGTCGACCAAACCATGATTGGAGAGGGTGCGTCTGCAACAATCCCAGTGGCACAACCTGAACTGCCGCAGAAAAAAAGGACCAGCATCCTGTGACACTGTAGTACTGACACCGACTTGCTGGAGATGCAACACACTTCAGTATTGCATTCCGTCTCTTCTGAGTCAGACACGCTGTCATGGTGATGGCATCCAAAAGAAGACCAAATACTTGACTGATCGTGTCTGATGTTCTAGCAAAGCCTCTGTGTGGATCCCCGCCAGGCTCTCTGATGGAGCACACACCAGCCAGTTGTACAGATAGTTCAACACTGGAATGCCCTTCTGCTGCAGGGGGGTATGCGGCATCCATGCATTTGGTGACAGTGCGTGGTGACAGGGACACACCGAAGAGGAGGACATTGTATTCGAAGGCCCTCCCCTGAAAAGACAGCCTGAGGAATGGCTTGTGGTTCAGGCTGATGGGAATGTGAAAAAAGGCATCGTGAAGGTCCACTGTTGTGGACCAGTCGCCTGGCCTTATAGCCTGAAACAAGGCCCTCAATGTCAGCATCCGAAATGGAAGCACCTCGAGGAACTTGTTCAGGCGCCTCAAATCCAGAATCGTGCGGTACCCTCCCGTCTGCTTTGGGACAAGGAAGTAGCTGGAATAAAAGCCTCTTGCTTCCACTGGAGACAGGGGCTGTACTGCACCTTTCCCCAGAGAGGCAGAAATCTCGCTGGCCAGAAAGGCGGAACGAGATTTGTCCCTTACTCTTGTCTCCAGTATCCCTCTGAAGCGAGGGGGGCGGACCCTGAATTGGAGGCAGTACCCCGACTCCAGAGTACCGAGCACCCATGGACATGAGGTGCACTGACGCCAAGCATTGAGGTGGGTGCTCAAAAGGGGTCTGTGGGGCCGCCCTGTCAGGGACACTAACAGGCCTTGGTACAACCCTGACCAGTGTGCTCCCAGGAGCGTGGACGATAACGCTCCTGGCCCCATGACTGCTTTGGTGGAAAACTCCTTACCACTCCATCAGAACCACGGGAGGGGCTCGGCTCAGCAAATGAGGCTGCTGGAAGCTAGCACGCCTCTCTGGGGGTCTCTGAGCTGCCGGTCTCGACTGTCCAGTCTGTTGAATGGACACTGCCTGACCTTCTGCGCCTCATCCAAAGCAGCCCCAGCTGCTGGGAAAAACACCTCCCTAGGAGTTATTCTGGCATCATGACAGCAGCCCGGTCTGAACCTGATAAACTTGACTGACTCAGCCAAATGTGCCGTCGAGTCATGGTCTGCCGTGCCAGGAAATTGACCAGGACCCTGGCCTGGGCGCAAGCACCCTGGATCACTGTATCCACCACTTTTGTCATCTCTGGCAGAAGTTCAGCTGGGCTCTTGGATTCCAGATCTCGTATCAGCCACTCCAGGTACACCAGCAGGAGGGCATTCGTGTTCGGGTGCTAGGCAGTCCTGCTGCTGGTAGAGGAGGCCCCAGCCAACATCGCAAAGGTTGGACCCACCCTGGCCACACCATCGAGGCCATGCTCCGAAGCCCCACTGAGGGCACTGAGAGCTAAGCGGGGGGAGCATCCCTCAGTTGCAGCAGCCTGCTGCTGGCTCCTCAGATCCCGGTCCAACGCAGAGGCCCTCGGCGAAGATGGTGGAGGAGGAACACCAGCAGCACCTGCTGCCCGACAGAGCAGTGCCCCAACAGAAAAATAAGGCTCAGGACTCAGCTGGTCCAGCTGATAATCGTCAACAGCCCCACCTCCTGTCTCCTCAAAAACACTCCGCTGCCCAGAGGAGCTGGCACAGGAGCTATCGGTCTTACCCAGATTGTCTGAGGCACTAAGAGACACAATATCGGGATGTAGATGCCGAGATGGAGGGGCCTGGTCTGAAACCTCCAGCAGGCGTTGTTGCCGTGCAGTCATATAATCAATGGTCTTACGCATTTCCTCTAGCTGCTTCTGCATAGGCTCCGCCTGTGGATCACACAGCTGGCTCTGCTCTGCCCATTTCCGCTTCCACGTCCTCTTCTTGTGAACTGAAGACTGGGGATGGGGGGGAACAAGAACCCTGGTCAGGCGTTATCCGGGTGTCCTCCAGGCCACTGTCCGCTCTGTCACCTGCCTGCTCCGTAACAGGTAGTACAATCAATCCTCAATTTTATCCCTTGGCAGGTAGTGATAGCACGCCGAGCCGCAGCACACATCTATCGTGAAGAAGAGGACTCTGAACCGCCTTCTGAACCACTGAAATGAAATAGAACAGCATTTTCTCATGAGCAAGGGCTTGTCACGCCAAACACATGTGTCTTTTCAGCTTTGACGTCCTTATTTGAAGAAGCCCAAGGCTCATTCCCGTGTATTGAAATAGACTCTTCTTCATCTATTAGGGACATTTTATATTGTTTTTTGGGTGCGTCCCCATAGAAACAGTATTGACCACCAGAAGTAATTGCCCGCCGCGCACAATCAAGAGACACTTTTTGATATGGTATACCATGTGTGGGTGGTTCGGGCTGCATTTACTGTGGGAAATGTGTCTATAAGAATAAAAAGAAGAAGAAAAAAAGAAACATTTCTGTGAATAGTACAGTTTTGCTGGCTAATCAGATTCTCCGATGCATTTTGGGCAGCACTGTTTGCATTTCTTTTTTTTCTCGACTTTTCTCCATTTTAGGACCTCTGTCATTGCAACACACCGACTGCATTGGTGCTTCACATTAGGTGTGTTTCTTGCCAAGTTGCGGCCATCATTGAACCCTACAGGGAGAAAGTAATTTGTTGCAGTGTTACCAGCCTTGTTTAACGTGGCACGCACATAATTACATAATTGTTTTCTTCACAGATGTGACTTTCTGTGGTTGGGTAATTGTTTGAAGATACTGTTTAGGAAAAGTAATATAAACTACTGTGGCCTACTTGCAGTTAAGTCTGACTCATCTTCCCAATGCCTACAAATTATTGACAAATTTGTCACAGTAAATGCAAATATGTAACTGAGACAATGCCACAGCATGCATAAAGTTGTACAAAGACATATGTAAGCATACATTTTTGGGCCATGGGAGGAAGATGATCAGTCAATTCCAACTGCAACAGTTTCTTTTTGGGTGTGACAGACATTCATTTCATAGCAACAATCTTCAGAGGAAAGAGTAGCTAGACATGGGTGACCAAAATCACATTAGAGAGAGTTCTGTTTGGTCAGGTCCAAGAGTCTTAATCATATAAATGTAATGACCTACCGTGTCCTGCTAGCTATGAATAATTGACATAATAATTGAAAGAGAAAGGAAATTATTTGAAATTGCATTACATTGTGAAAAATGTGTGCATTTACTTGAGTCTTTGTATGAGTGATTACTTTAAACCATAGACGATGTAAATGGATGATGCCCCTCAGTCATTTCCTACCAATGAACCAAGAGGTTCTCAGAATACACCAGGGCTACATTCAGCTCGATGCGCTGAACACCCTGTTGTGTGACAGCATTGTTTTAGTTTAGTTTCTATATGAAGGTGGCTGCCATTAGGAAATATTACCAATGCGGTCATATTTTACACCTGGCCCATTGTGATTACCCCAGTAAATTGCATTTTAATACAGCAGATTCTTGCAAATGTTGCTGCTGAATGGAAACAGAGTAACCCTATTTCATGTTCAAACAAAAAGAAAAAAAAAAGGATCAATGGATGGAACGATGTTTTAGCTTAATCAAAAACACAACCACACAGACTTTTTGCACTTTGCTCATGTTAAGTTTTCAGCAATTTTTTTTTACATTGATACAGTGCAAATGCACAATAGCACAACAGACACCATTAAGAATACATTTTTTTTCAAAGTCAGTACAGCAGATCTTAACAATTGCATGTTTAATTTTTTCAAAATTGTTTTTCTGCTAAACATAAATACATTTGTCCTTCTCAGTGTCCAACAGACTGGTTTCCTTCACGTGTAGGGGCCTGTCAGCACATAAGTGTATGGATATCAAGTCATTTTCCCAAGTGTGGTCAGCAACTTCTGCAAGGCCATGGCAATTGGTGAAGCAGGGCTTCCATCTTCCATCGTGCTCAAAGGGGATGCAATCATTGTTGTGAGTTGTGTGTCTCCAATCATTCAGACTTTTTTGTTTCCAATATATGGCCATTCAGGATGAGACATACTGTAAAACAGCGCTGATGTTAAAATGTCTACCTTTTCTTCTTCTTTCTTCTTCTTGATATGCATATTATACAGATAAAGAGATAACTTATGACCTGAGAAAGTAGCACATTTTGCAATGTAAGACACAGACGTTACCATGCCATTCAACCCCAACAGTTCACATCAACCACCTACACTCAGGCTTCACACACTCACTGTTTGAACGTCTTTCTTTTCAAAACAAAACAACACACACAGACGAAAGACTGACAAAAACACACTCAGATGGCTAAAGTTAACATTTACTCAATCCATCTTCATATGTACTGATTAATTTATTTTTTTAAAATATCACGTAAACGTATGATCATGACAGATGAAGTCTTT
>CAESWR010001405.1:213402-246394 GCA_903171835.1 Mullus surmuletus | reverse complement strand
TTTTTTTTTTAATCTTGTGGTCCTGTCCATTTGTTTGTTTTTGGGTTTTCAAAATGATTCATGATGAATTCAGGAGGTGTCTATTAAACATCAGGTGGATAACTTTGCGATGGTTCTGTTCATGGAGGTGCCGTTTTACCTTCCTGGTGAAACTCGATGGGGCATTTTAGGTCTGCGCATTAGTAGTAATGTTCAAGCACAAACACCAGCCATGAACTCAACCCGCCCACTCCCACTTGTCCAAAATCACTCCTAAAACCTCCTTTAGAACTCTAACAGTCTCTCAAGTGAGTGACCCCCCCCCCCCCACCCCCCATCTCCCTTCTTCTCATATTATGGAATTTTTTATTTTACTCGCTCTTCTTAGAGACAGCTGCAGCCAGTGTCTTGGACTTGCCGAAGTAAGCCTCGAAGAAGAACTGGACAAAGAGCACAAAGTAGCTGAGGTACATGAGGGAGGACCATACAATGTTCTGCATGTGGGATGGACACTCATGGCCTTGCTGCATCCAAGAGTACACTAGGTAATTCACCACACAACCCATCAGCATCTGGGTTATCTGGGTCAGTGTGATGAACATGGCAAAGTTGCGTGACAGCTTGAAGCCGGCCGCCCGCAAGGCGTAGTAAGAGTACATGACAGCGTGGACCAAGTAGTTCATAGTCATGAACCATCCACCGCCAGCCACCATGTCTTTGTAGGAATACCAAGAGTAGAGCAGCACAGTGATATGGTGGTACCAGTGGAGGAAGATGAGCTTCTGTTTCCTCAAGACAATGAAGAGAGTGTCACCTGTTGGCACAAAAGGGACAAAGTGGATATAGAATAGAGAATGAGTTGGACAGAGACAGAGACGTCAGTGCAGAGAAAACAACAGAAGAAAGGAATATCATTCAAGTTACCCTGGCTGGCTGCTCAATTTCTCCAGAGTATTGAACATATAATATATCTATCTATAAACTATTATGTCTATTATAATTGCCAATTTCTATGCAAATACCCCAAATAATAATAATACCCCACAGAGGCTGATTACAAGACATTGTGAAGAGCGCAAACACTTTGGCTGCGTTGTGATGAATGCTGGTGAAGAATGGGATGGGATGCCATCCCGTAGCAGTGTGTGTCAAAGCTGATGACCAGCATGAGAAGGAGGTGACAGGCTGTTGTGGCTGTGTGCAGTTTTTCCACAATGCTACGCTATTTGTTAAATTAGTAAATTGTCCATTGCCAATACATCTTTTTTCCTCAGACTTCAATAATCCAACCCAATAAATGACACTAAAAATAGAGAGTTCCAAATCTTCTTGCCACTGTACTGCTGATCTCACGAATGCATTTTCCTTACAAATGTGTAACCATTTAATTGTAACCACAACGGGCCTCCCAATGGTATATGTAAAGACATAACTGACCAAATAGAAATTAACAATTGAGGCGGCTAAAAATTGTTGAGTTGATTACTTGCATAAATACCATTTTATTTTGTGTCAGAAATGGTTGGTTTTGGAAAATGTATCATAAACCCATAATGCATTATTGTATTAGACATGACGCACAAAAATCTAAACTTACCCAGTTCTGGTGCTTTACTTAGCACAAATGCATATGCCCAGAATTTGCTGACAGGCCCGTTGTAAAAGCTCTGGTCACAAACTGACTGTTTCAGCCCCTTTGTCATCAGGATGTACATCATGTAGCTCCCTGTGCGGATGGCACCAAATATACTGTAAGGACAAGAAAGAGCAAAGACCTAGCACATCACTGAGTAGGAAAACATATTGTTTGTTTAAGACATAATAGAAGGCAGTATATGAAAAAAATATCTAAATAGTGTAGTGGTATGTACGAAAGGTCTACATCTACTGGACAAATACGCTCATTAGATATTAGATTCAAAAATCAAATCAAGTAAATAAAAGATACTTTAATGAATAGTATTAGATAACATAATTTCTAGGCTCTCGTTGTCATTGTGGTTGGTAATTCTTGATTCCTGATTCTTCCACATGGTGGGGTGTAGCATTAGAGACAAAACCTCTGCTATGCAGCCAACACCCATACCGGTGAATAGAAAAGGTAAAATCAAATAACTTCAATGCTGAAAATTGTGAGCACAAATTGATAACGAATGAAGATGATCTACGGTGACCAGATCATCACATTGAATCTGCACTGAGTTGTTCCAAGTTTCTTTGTGGAGGCATGTTAGAAATACTTCAGAGTGAGTGTTTTGTATTTATTATTTTAACATACAGTATATATACTATAGGCCACATAATAATTCCATTAAAACCCTAGGTTATACAATGTTAAGTCCCTTTCAAAATCCCATAGATATTTTTGTGCATTTCTGGTCCAAGATTAAGAATGAATGTGCGCAATTTCATCCTGTCAAAGAGATGGTTCTCGGTCATTTGAAATATTTGATTATATTTTGCAACATTTGTGTTTTGAGACAATATAGTTATTATATGGCAGTCTTAAGGCCTTATTCCACCAGACACGGAAGTGACGCCGCACAGAAACGTCATGCGGTTCATAATTCCACAGCAAGAGCCGCATCACAGAGCATCGTCAGTTGTCAATCTTGTTTACAGTAAGCATGCCATGGAAAGGGTTTCTCTAGGTTGCAGAAGTTTTGCTGTATCATCAACTGCAACAACTCTCATCTCTCCTGAGTGGCGAGGAAAAGAGGGAAAAGAAAGATGACAACGTTTGTTTTTTTAAATATAGACCGCAAATCTTTAGCAGTGCAGCACATCCATGCAGCGCCACATCTAGTGGAATTTCATTCATTGACTAGAATGGTAGCGATGCCCTTTAGAGGGCAAAACAAAGTTGACATAATCTCATTTACAATCTTTTACAGGTGTATGTACATATATGAGCATGATGTCTACATAGTTTGTACATATATGAATTATATTTCATATGCCACAAACACACACCCAGCCAACCTGTGTTCACAGTTTGGTACAAAGCAGTATTTTTTTGCTGGACCAACAAAGAATAGTTGTAAAAAAACAAAAATCAAGACCAAATCAAACTGAACGGTAGTCGTAAGCTGATCATTATGGGATATGTTGTTATTACATATTATTGCATATTCCTGACGTCCTTGATATCACATGTAAAAAACACACCTTGGTTCCCCAGTGACCTGCAAAAACTCTTGACATTAAGGTCTATTAGAATGTAAGAATTACAATTAAGATCAATCGTTGATGCATAAAATTGTATGTTACTAGTTCAGTTGTGAAGGCTAAAATGCTTATTAACGAGTACAAGCCTCTTTTATCCACAGGAAAGTACTCTTCTTCATTTTTCTTTAATTCATTCATTTACTACTTACTACTTACTGATTTACTATTTGCTCGTGTTACATTGTGATGTCACACTGATAAGCATGGTATCTGCAGTGAGCAGGCATTTGATTGCATGTACACAGAGACAACATAACTAAGTTGCACTGAGTTCGAAAAAATGTGTATAGTGTATTTCATTAACAATGTCAACCTATTTTCACCTGAATAAAGCAAGTGTGAGGGACCACAGCACCAGCGGTTTCCGCAACTCAAACTTCTCCCTCTGCTTCATGACATGGCGTCCCCCAAGGATACAGGCAGCGTAGAGTGCAGAGAAGAGAAAGGACTTCTTCCTGTGATGAAGAATGGAAAGACATTTTCTTTATAGGCTTCTTTTGTGTGAAAAAAATTATGCATGATTGTGCTGTTTACACAACCAAATGCACCACCTGGCCAAGCTGGATAAAATTTCCCAGTGCTCAGCACAAATTTAAAATGCTCTTGGTCTGACTGGATAGACTGGATGCACCATAGGACTAACAGCATATCACTACTTGAAACTAGAGCTGATTTTTCCGAAACACGGAGCATATTCGTGTTTAAGACAGCACTGGACACAACAGAAAGAAACATCACAGTTACAGATAGAGAGAAACACACCTAAACCCAAGTGGGACAGCTAGGCCAGTGTCCTAGACACAGCAAGTGCTTGGGAATTACCAGTGTACCATACCAGAGAAATAAAGCTATTTTTTTTTTTAAACAGAGGATGATGATGCCAATATGCAGGTGACATTTGACTATCTGGATTAGGGACCAAAAGATGATCCATGGTCCATTTGGATCCCCAAATCGCAGACAGTCACTTGAGCTCTGGTTTGATCTTTCCCATTTTCCGTTGCACTTTTTTTCATAGTGTGACTGGTCCAGCGACTTTTAGTCAGGTGTGACTCTACGTCAAAAAATTTACACATGAGAGGGCTGTGATTGGTCTGTGCCGCGGCACTCTATCTGTGAGCTTTGACGCAGCTTTTGTATTAAAATCCAATGTTTGACTTAAATCGACTAATAAACTTCAACAATCCCCCTCATTGTTCACTGTAGCTACTCCGATGTTTACGTGTGTCACGTCGGGGCTTCCTACACTTTGGAAAGTTTCACTTTGGTTAAAACTCTGCTGCTGCAGCATCAGCTGATTTCTATTCACTGTGGTTGCTCTGCGTATCATATAGTGGGGCAGGCAGAGGGCTCTGCGGTGACACGAGGCAATAGCAATACATTTAAAAATAAATGCGACTTATAGTCCAGTGCAATTTATATATGTTTTTTCCTCTTCATGATGCATTTTTTGATTGATGCAACTAATACTCCAAAGCGACTTATAGTTGGAAAATACACCATGTTCAATGCACCAGAGTGGAGTTTGGAAGAGATGCTAAGTGTAAGCGGTATAGGTGAACATGCGGAACACGGCAACCTTGAAAACCTGCAAAGCTGACTGCTCATGAGCACTTGGTCACTGTATTTTATGAATAAGCCAGAGTGAGACTGATGTAGAAAGAAGCCTACATGGAAATATGTTGACAGTTTAAAAACGATTCAAGTGCTGTGAATGTTTTGGGGGGAACAAACAAATTAAAATTAAAGTACAGTACAATACAATACAAATTAAAGTTCTTTGTAAAACTGGGCTAATTTAGGCAGCTATCATTTGTCTTATACACTTTCAAAATGGCAGATTGCCCTTGACCTCTTGATGGTTGTTTCTTGCCTCAGTTCTTTTATGAACAACGGCAGCAAATTAGTTTTGCTGTCCACGTGTGCAGTAAATAAAGTTTCTATGCAAAATGTTGGTGACCTCAAAATATGACACTTAAGCAATACAACAGCCACGTATTACTGCAAGGGGTGGGCATCTTTTTCCATACAACTGTAGAGGATTTAATCATTTGGTGAGATTAAATTGAACCAATTCATAGTCATGTTTCAACCAGCGACAAGTAATATGGACTTGACCTAATACTTTGAGGCATTGAAACATAGCATCCGTCCTGAGACCAGACAAGTATTTGAAGGAAATGTCAACAATACTTCACTCTCTGGGATGTAATAGCTTGAATTAGTCTTGTCAAACAGAAACCCGATTCACATGTCAATGAAGGATTAGTTACAGTTTAGGATGCTTGAAGCAATAGATCTTGTGTCAGGACATTCCGAGGACAAAGCATACCACCTCTCTGTTCTTGCAAGAGATCCACAAAGCAATTTCAGCCACCTGCAGTGAACAAAGGACAAAGCAGCCCAGTCAAAAAAGGAGCTGCTTTGACCACAGGGTTAGACTGCAGAATGACATCACTGCTCCTCATCACCAAACAAAGGAGGGGAGAACGCAGTCACACAAAACATAGTACTACGTACCAAACAGGCCAAAACTGCAGAGGTGGAACAATCTTTTAATTCCCCTGCATACTCTCAAAAGGTTACACATACAGACATACATACAGTATATACACTGTATGTAGGGATGCTCAATCAATAGGCTGCTGATCATTACCGGCCAATATTCACTCAAATAATTTCGATCAGAACCCTCTCTGGTCGCTGATATCGGAAAGGCCGATTGTGTGACGTCCACACTGTTGGTCCTGTCCTGTGTGGACAGCCAAAAGGCAAAATGGGAAGCCAATTGAGCATTTATTACATATCCTTGTTACTGCCTGTCAAAAACACACTAATCCACTAGTGAACCGTTCCTTTGACATGAACGCAGCAAGATGCTCTCTCAAGTTAACATATGCATTTCCTGAGGCAACATATTCACTTATGTGCAAATGAAGCAGTTGGGAAATAACAGCTTAGGTGGTTTTTATCTCAAATAATTTGTATTTTACAGGCTTTGTATGCACCAAGGATTTTGACCATGTAGCCTCTCCCTTCCCCATTTGTTGTAGTAAGCTGCTGGATAGCCTGCTGTGGAAGTTAGATCTATAATAGCTGGTCCAGGAGATTTCAGATGTTACATAATCCTGAGTTTGCAGTCTGAGGACGAGTCTGCATGTCTGTGCCTGTGAGTCCAAGTGTCACTTAAGTGTCTGTTTACAATTTTATATATGCCTGTACAACAGCATGCAAATCAACCTTAAGCTCTGAAGTTGGCACACCACATACAGCGTATATCCCGTTTGGGAAAATCTTTAATGTGGTTCCCATCACTGTAGTTTGTGTCAAACAGCAGAGAGAAAGCAACAGTGTGAAAGTTTAGGATGAGCAGTAAATAAGAACTGTAAGCAATCCCAGAGTCTGTCATCCAAGATAAAAAAAATATTAGAAACCTTGAAGAGGAACCAACTACAACCACTTTCTTCGTGTTCTTCCATTTTCCAAGACAGATTTACATGACCTGCTCTGTGTTAAAATGCCTATAGATAAATGTTTGCTCTTAATTGGTGCTCTTATAGAGAACACAAAATTAACCTCAATTGCTAACCAGTTCAAACAGTGCATATGTCTGGGTTTATTTCCGTCTTGGCCAGGGCTAATTCAGTCCTCATCTGCCACCTAGTACACAAGCGTTTTAATCCCCTAGGTACAAATATAGACTTGCAAGCATCTTCTCACAAAAGTGTTTTGTATTTAAAAAAAGACCGATTTCTCACAGTTGATATTCTAAACATCTAGGATGTACTGGGTGAAGCCAATGCTAAAGTACCAAAACGTTGCAGTACCACCAGCGACCGGTAGAGGCTGGCTCCAAAACAAAGCAACTTGCACCCCCCCCCCCCCTAAAATGCCAGACTTTCCGAGCCGAATACCTCGTTAGGTTTTCCTGGCTCCACATACTTTCTTGGTCTCATCTGTTAGATCTGCTCTCCGTGCACACACTGGGGCTATTAAATTGACAGCTGGTCGCTGCTACCCGGCTCTCGTCCCTGTGACCCGCTGTGAACATGGACGGACGGACGGACCACTGAGTCTGAACCTCAGACTATCGGTGAGTGACTGTTTTCATGTCTGTTCCTCTCTAATCGCTTCCCGGTTAGTAACCGGGAGGTTTGAGTGTCCAAGCTCACCATATGGGACCTGTCAGCTTAGGGAGTAGCCCAATGATTAGCAGCTAGTTAGCTCCGATGCTAATGGCAGCAGACAGGAAGTTAGCATGGTGCAGTGACATGGAGAACATCCACCATGTTAGCATTTATACTGTGGTGATTTTCACTGTGCTTTATCTGTGGTGGTTGATAATAAAGAAACTAGTATGTTAGGTAAAAGCTGAATAAAGTGACTGTTTTCATTGGGACTGAGCCAAGTGCTAGTTCGCCGCTGTTGGAAGGCAGACCTTGTTTTAATTGCAAACTTTTTTGATGTGCATGTGCCACTGAACCTTAAAAAAAGCAGGAGGATGACAATGGCGTTGACCATCCGATGGCATCAGTCTCCAAATTCAACAAACATCAGCTACACTACAACACTATTGAGAAGGAAGCCTGGTCTTTGCTGTCGGCTCTACAACATTTTTCTGTTTATGTTAGCTCTAGCCAGGTACCTACTAGATGGGTGCCGAAATTCTGTACTTTTTTGGAACCGACCGAATTGGGCCCGAAGTACCGAGTATCGATTCACGTGTCGTCAATCGGTACCATGTTTCGGTACTTAAATGGACGCTTTTTTTATTTGATCTTTTTTATTTTACACTTGAACGCACCTTCACGTCTCGCGTGCGGCCGCGGTGACGGCATTTGATGCAGAAGAACGCGATTACGTCAGTGGCGTTTGTTAATAGGTTTCAGTGTTTCCTCTACATTCACTTAGGAGTGGCAAGCCGCTTCAAATGTCTTTTTTGAGACCGCTGTGGGTGTTTCACGCTGAAGCATCGATCGCGGAAGTAAACAAAGACCGCGGCTATCAACACGCGTCTGCTAAACACTAATAAGGAGGCAGCGTTTCTCCATGCAGAGACCCTCTGACATGTGATCGAACGCCTGGATGTCCGTCACATCATCCTCCGTGGTGACGCGTCTGGACACTCACAGCCCGGGGACACCGCCAGTGGGCCGGACCGCAGCCGCTTAAAATACCGCTTTCTGCTGACAGCAGAGACAAGCCGGGGACCAGTGCCCGTACTGGTACTGGACCTTAGGCTGATTTACCGAAAAAGGACCGAAGAGAGGAAATGCTGGGTTTGTTTGTTTGTTATAGGTTCTAATGTAGTAAAAAAAAAAAAAAAAAAGTACAGTATACAGTAATTTATTTTTATTATAATCTATTTATTTTTAAGTTACTTACTTTCTCACACACATTGTTGTCAATCGTCGAACATGTTCAATTTTTCTTTGGGTGGGAAGGTGCCATGACTGAGGTCATGACGGTTTGTTTTTCTGTCTGTGACAGTGCTCTCCCTCTCCTCCCCTCCTCCCCTCCTCTGCTGTGTGTGTGTGTGTATGTGTGTCATTCCACTGACTATCGTCATGCCCAGACTGCTGATTGGCTGACGTGACCCATTTACGCGCTGCCTGACGCCAGCCTTCGGCCCCACACTCTCCCCATTCCCAACAGACAGCCTGTGTGAACCTTTGCTTCGTTTTAGCACGTAGTTCATTTAACTTCTGTTGGTAGAGAAAGAGCCCAGTGTCAACAGTGAATTTTGGTTTGTATTAATTCTTTTGTTTGCCAAGTATTTCTCAGAATAGTCTGTGATTTTTGTTTGAGTATAGCCCAGCATAGCCTGTGGACTTTGTTTGTATTTGTTTATTGAGTATAGCCTAGCGTAGACTGTGGATTTTTGTCCAGCCATTTTTCTTTGTTGATTTTGTTACCTGTATATTGCAACTAGTTATTTTATTCTTAAGTAGCAGTTTTCGTAGGAGGGAGAAGCCATTTTTGTTCAGTTTTTTCCTGTTTATTTCGGTTAAGGAGTTAGGACTTTGACATAGGTAAACCCTCTGACTTCTCTTCTTTATTTTTGGTGAATGGGTAAGGTAGGGATTTGGCTTTATATATTTTTGCAGTTGTTTTTGGCATTGCTCCTCTCTGAAGCCTGTGACATAAACTGTTACTGAAATCATTTGATGGGATAGTTTGGCTCCTCAGGAGTGGGAAGAGCGGGGGCTCAATCGTGCGTGACCCAGGTGCCCCTAGGTGCCCCAGGTGCTTTTCAACAGACCTACTGTGCCACCTCGGATAAATACAAGAAAATAACCTGAGCAGTAGGAGCGTTTATAGCCAAAGAGTTGCAGCCCTTTTCTGTGGTCAAAGATCAGGGGTTTCGCCACTTGGTGAAAACGCTCGACTTGCGTTATGTTGTGCCCAGCCGTACACATTTCAGCGACGTCCTAATTCTCAACCTCTACGACAAAGTGTGCAAAGGCATTGAAAAAGATTAGCCTCAAACACAAAGCCTAGCACTGACTACATATGGTTGGAACTCGAGAGCAAGTTACTTGACTGTGACGGTCCACTATATGTTGGATTGGCAAATGAAAAGCACAGTACTGCAGACACGGCCGTTGTATGAAAGCCATACAAGTGGGCACGTGGCAAAGGAATTTAAAAAAACTGTAGTGACTGATTGGAAGTTGTAGCGGCCAAATACGACCATACCAGTGCCCAGAGATAACGCAGCAAATATTGTCAATGCAGTCAATGAAACAGACGGACTGAGACCTCAGGCTGTTTTGCTCACACTGTAAACCTGGCAACCAAGAAGGCAGTGTCAATCAACGGGGTGTCACGTCTCCTTGGGAAAGTTCGGAAAGTTGTCACCTTTTTCCACAAAAGCACAACAGCCCACTGACTGTGAAACAAGAGATGTTAAACCTGCCTAAGCACGTTAATCCACGATGTCACCACTCGGTGGAACACAGCACACATGTTGGCACGATATGTAGATCAGCAGCCTGCCATCTACTCTGCATTAACAATGGACAAAACACTGAGGAGTCACATAAACAAGGACATGGCAATATCGACTGACAATGAACAAAAAATGGCACAACAACTGATTGAAGTACTAAAACCACTGAAAACTAACAACTCTGATGAGCAGTGAGACCATCCCCACCATACCAATGATCCTGCCTTTGAAGGAAATGATCCTAAAATCCACGGCACCGGCTGATGAGGACAGTACAGCAATAAAATAAGCCAAAGAAGCCATTACATGGGCCCTGGTAAAAAGGTACACAGACCCTGATCTCCAGAAGTACCTCCCTCCAAAAAGCCACACCCCTGGATCCCAGGTTTAAATCCCTGTCTTCACTTGATGAACACTCCCTTGTCAGACTCTACAGGGATCTTGCCACAGAAATGCAGGAGAATGAACCTAAGGTATTATTTGATTATCATTTTTTTGTGATTTTATAATTGCATATTTAATTCTTACTTTTTAAAATTGTCAATTCATATAAATCATATACATTCCACATTTGTATCTGTCAAAAGCTGGAGATACTCTCCACTGATCATTTAAGTTGAGTTCATGGAAGCAGAGACATTGTTCTTGCAGAGTCAAGCAGAGACAATACCATCCACAGAGCCATCCTTCTCCCCTCCAAAGAAGAAAACAGCAGAGCTTTTTGGTGATGTTTTCAAAAAACATGAACAAGTGGTCAGGCCCCTTGCCAAGATAATTGAGGATGAAGTTGCTTCATACAGGTCAGCAGACTCCATTGATGTTGATGCTGATCCTTTCATGTGGTGGAGGACAAATGAGAGCAAGTTCCCCCATGTTGCAAAAGTTTCACAACGTCACCTCTGTGTTCCGGTAACTTCAGTTCCTAGTGAGAGAATTTTCTCCACTGCAGGGGACATTGTAAGTGCAACCCGCATTGTAAGTGCAATCTTCTTACAAAAAAATTTCACAATAGCAGAGGAATAAATAGCTCATGCCAATGTTGGCAAATTGATATTGCACTTTACATCCTGAATGTAGCCTCTTATGTTCATTTAAAATAGGCAAAGCACGAGGTATATCTGAATCTCTATGAATTTATGTTTCCCCCAATTTGTGTACTTTTTCTTTTGAAATCGTTTACCTCTTTTTATACTACTACTTAGTGTGCACTAGAAGTAAAGTCTAAAATGCACTTTAACAGTTTTTTGTGTGTTTTAATTTTTCATTCATATTTTATGCTATGGTGTAATAGTAGTAGGCAAGGAAACAAAGGCAAGTCTACAGTACTATTTGAGTTTACTGAAGTGTTGTGCTTGGTAACTGTTTACTTGAAGTATTGTTATTTAGCACTGGAATTGTTTGGAACTTGTCCTGAGAAGCAAAATAAATAAATCATTTGAGAGAAATGAAATGTCTCTTTATGCACAAAACACATTTCGAAACCGTACCGAAACCGTGACACAAAAACCGAGTACAGACCGTACCGTGAGCCACCTGTACCGTTGCACCCCTAATAGCGAGTAGGTGTGTGTGGTAAGCTGCTGATTAGGATTGTGTTGGCCAAGTTCATATGTGGCGTTGTCAACTGTTATAAAGCTATTCAAATCAATGAGATTGCTGTACTCGTGATATGGCACTCCTGTCGTGTGCGTACAGTATGAATCCTCTTCACTGTTGTGGTCAGATCACCCAATTTCTCACCCGGATACAGCAGTGCTATTTTTGATTGGCTGGAGCGCGTCAAGCTCCATTGAGTGCTCTACATTGAGTAAGCATGTTGCTACACCTTCCACTGGATATTTAGCAATGTAATTAGTGGGCGTTGCATAATTTTCATGTGTTAAAAATACCAGGTGTGGTGGGTGGGAGCATGAAGGTTAAATGCATGTGTCATACTTTCATGAGTGACATTTGAGAGCCATGAATATACTAAACATTCTGGATGACCTAATCCATCCTGATGGATTTTGCATATGCAAGCAGCATGCTTTCCTGGCCATTCTAACCATAATCCTTATCGCACCGCGCCTGCGACAGTTAAGCAGTGCTCAGGATGCATCGAGAGGACTGGAGTACCGTAAGGTGTTTCAATAGTGTGCATACCACATGCAATGCTAGGTACTCTAGGGCAGACAAGGCAGCCATTACAGATACCTCAGGTCATGTCAATTCACTCCTCACCATCGCATTTTAGATATGAGGGAGCTCCGCATTACCTCCTATATCGACTTGGTTACCGTAGTTGACTGAATTTCATGCTCATCAGAGGAGGATTTTCCTATTGTGTCATCTTAAATTATCTACAATTACCTACGCAATTCTCCATTGCCCTTTCTGGTTGCTGACTCACCTTCTAACAGGTTGAAGATCCAGTGGCTTACATGAAAGTCTTTGCTCAGGTCGGCTGTCTGGTCGAGTGAACATTATATTTCTTTTCTAGGAGTTTCAGGATTCTACAGTCTTCAGAATCCCCAGCTTACTAATGCCACCCTGGCATTGGTTTTTGGGGGAATCTTCGTACTTGGACGTATAACCACTTGATTTACCTTCACAGTGCCAAGTTAGAAGTCATGAGTGGTTCATCCATTGTCCGCAAACGATTGGTCTCAACAGATCCCATAGCAGTTGTGTTCATGCCACGCAGCCGCTGACAATATTAACTGTCATAAAGCCGTAACAGTGCTTGCGCGCTTACCTTCAGCATAACAAGGATAACATTGCATAGTGCCCCGTCATAGGCAGTGTAGCACTTTACTCCTCTAGGAATTGCTAGAGGAAGAGCCAAGCTTTTTGAAGGCCATGAATTCCATTGCCAATGCACGCAGTCAGTAACAAGTTCATCCGCCTGCAAATGCCTGCTGTCTTATTGACCAGTCTAAAGCAGCTATATGCAACAATCTGCCAAATTGTGTACCATACATTCAGTCTCAATCACGTGGAACTGGTCAGCAAATACAAGCTAAAATGTGCTCTTTTTTTTTTTTTTTTTCAGTTGCATGCCTCGCTTACTGTTCTATTAGTAGTTGCTATTATCTTGCTCACATTGTACAAGGCCTCCTTCAATGCAAAGTAAAAGCATGCCGACAGCTGCTCCTCATGGCACAAGGCACATCCTCAAGCATAGGTTTGCTTCTCTATCGCCTTGAGTACAGTTGGCATTGACAGTAAGAATCTTTTTCTCCATTGATGCCTTGTAGGAATTGTTCTTGGATTATGGTTCTCTGGTGCAGGATTTCATTCCTGTTCTCTTGGAAGCATGTTACCTTTCTGATTTAACCTGTCCTCATATTCTTCAACTTCCAAGACAGATCTCTAAGGTCACTTGTATTATCTCTGCCATAACTCATACCATATTTGTCCTCTCTTCCATGATAGATTTGCTCCACTCTGCCCTGTCACCCATCCATCCTTGCCCTTCAACCTATGAGGAGATTGCGGTTCTCCTCAAAGCTGCGTAATCTGCCTGAGCTGCAGCATGCTTGCCTCTAGAAGAGTCTCTCCAAGAATCGGCAATGCTGCAACTACAGCGCACACATTGCTGTCTGGCTGGTCCTCGCTGGCATATCAAGAATACATCAGGCTCCATGTAAGGGATTCTCATAGCAAAGTTTCATTGGTTCCTGCATCTAATATGCAATATCATATTTACCATGCATATAAGGTGGTTTACTGGGTTTAGATATGTACTGTCAAGTTGAACACGCATTTTCAATGGTGTATTTTCCCAACAGCCAGGTGCCTATTGGGAAGGGTCACATGGCAGCTGGTGCCAAGGACTACACAGCAAACACTAGATAGTATACTCGCTGGCAGCCAAGGTGCTTACAGGGGATGGCTATACGGCGGCTCGTGTCAAGGCCCACACATAGCAGTCACTAGGTAGTTGATTCCCTGGCGGCTGAGGTGCTTACAGGGGATGGCCACACAGCAGCTGGTGCCAAGGCCAGCAGATTCAAATCATCGCTCCAGGCTCTGAATCCCTGTGTTTTGGGGGATTTATTATGTGATGTACTCATCTATCCCCGACATCACTGTTAACAGTAATGGGAAGCAATGAGGTCGGAGCCTCGATGCCAATATGTAAAAAATATACTGTGCTCCAATAAATGCTTGGTTCCAACAATGCTATTTCCATGCGAGTTGACTGACAGAAATACCGCACTTTCGCGCATACAAATACAGAAACCATATACTACGGTCTTTTCATTCACACACACCCAGTTCTTCCCAGACAAACTGGGATGTGAAAGTGACACTCAAGTGCAGCAGCACTCCAGGCACACCTTAATTCCTAAAGAGCGAGGCTGCATCCTTATCTCTGAACTCACCAGTTTTGTACCAAGATCGTGTATTTAATGGAGATGACAGCTTCATTATTGGCACTGGAGTAGTATGTGGAGTAAATATCTGCACCATGTGGCACAGATGGTTTTGCTGACTTACACTGTGATCTGACCCAACCCTAGCTATCCTAATATTTCAGAGAAGTTTTTTTTTTTTCACTGTAGTGCTCAGTCAACTGTGTGTGTGTGTGTGTGCATGGGGATGGGGTACAGTCGACCTATCTTGTAACTGTTGTGCCATTGTCTTGTATGTTTATTTAATGTTAGTTTATTAGTTATTTTATGTTAGCTCTACATTAGTTATTTTATGCTAGCTCTACAAAATAAGTGATTACAAATATCAAATGAAGAAATAAAAGAGAGAAAATAAGTTATGTATTGACTGACATAACTTCAATTTCAAGATGGAGATGGTCTGCTCCTAAACCTCACCCAACCAATATAAAATGTGTTTGCTTGTGGACTGTATAAGTAACATGATACTTAGAGTAGCACACTTATCGGGACAAACTTATCAAACCACTTCCTTTAAAATTAATGTGAAGGAGTTCAGCAGCTTACTTGAAAAGAAAATGTCAACCATTATGCATTGAATTGCAACAATGCTACCATAACCAAGAATGTCTCTCACACAATGAATAGGCAATCCATTGCACATGCGATTACCTACCCCCTAAAAAGGTACTTCAGATGAGGTATACCAGCAGGATGATAGATATTAGTGCAAATGTAGATTAAAAAAAATAAGCACAACATTTCCCAGCATTACTGTGGTATTCAAAATCTTTGCAGCTCTCTTATCAGCCTGGGACAAAACTGCAGATTACAATCTATTTCAGAGACACTTTCAAAAGCCAAAAACATCGATTTCAAGCAGCCTACATTTTAATGAAGAATGATGACGTCTGTGGGAGCACAGAGTGAGTCAGCAGGCTGAGTGTATGTATTTAAGAGAGTAACAGCTCAATGTTAGACAGCACGGCCACAACATGAAACAAAGCCATCTTAATATACACCTGTCTGATTCCAACCAGCAGCAGACACGTTATCATGAGACAAACCACAACTGAACACAGAGCAGAGCTCATCCACCAAACTGCAGTATACAGTATGACATCATCCATAATGTTTAATACTGTTCATGCACACTGTATATAAACTCTCTTTATTATAAAGATGTACTGAGCATCCCCACGACTTCCAACATTTGAGCCAATCCAGGCACTAATTTACTAATCTGCCATGTGGTCTCAGGTTGGATTACTTACCAAACCATGGACAGAGAATGAATGAATGAACATTGCAATTCAAATCGTTTCACCTTATGAAATGAACGTATTCACTGTATGGTGCCAACCGAAATTTGCCACAAGAACTGCACTGTTCAGAGGCCAATAGAGACAGAAAGCTGCAATATTTTTCTATTCTCATTATGCTTCAATTTATGAACATCCGCTCCTTTATGGAACATTAACATTAAAGGGGCTCTGTGTGATATTTTATATCTTAATAATATACCATCAAACAACTATTTGTGACATAAACTATGCGGGGGAGTAAAGGCATCCTGGGCACTAACTGTAGTCAAATCCTGACAGTAGTCATATTACACATGCAGGTAGCTTTTGTTGTCATTATCTCAGGTCATTTTTTATTTTTCGTTGCATTTTCAAAATATAATAGTATAAACATTTCATTCTAAATCAAAATGTTATGATCAAAATGTTCCTAGTAACCTTTGAAAACAAACATTTTGACATTCAGCCTGACCAGTTTGTTTGTGGGTAGGCAGGGACTCAGGCCATCCATGCCCCTGCCTTGGAACAGCCCACTGCTTTTTGATTGACCAGCTTCTCACATCTGTCATGATTTCGCAAAATAGGACAGTGATACCGTAATATTCCATTTCAATACTACATATTACTCAAATCCAGGTGAGTGACAGCAGCAATGAAAAGACATGCACGTCTCCCACATATCGAACTCATCAAATCGTTTGAGAATTCAATGATATATGTCATATATATGATACAATAAGATTACATGTGTTTAAACATCTGGAAGCATCCATCAATTGCCTGGTTACAACATTTCTCTGACATTTTATGAAGATTTTAGACTATTGAAAGATTTTAGCAGCGACCTTATGATGTCTGATCCGAGATGAGAATGCCATAATTAGAATTTAAAAATGGCAAAATGTGTTAAAACCTCAGCATCAGACATAAGCTTCTGATCTGCATATCAACAACTAACCAAAGTAGTTTGATAAAGTAGAACTTGTGGATATGGTTAATCATCGATGAAAAAAAGATTTCTCATTTCAGTCTCATCTTTCCTAGTGTTCAGTTTTGTAATTTCATTGTGTTGTCCTGTCCTCAGCAAGTTTCATATCTGCTTAGCATGCAATGTTCCCCAAATCACAGCTGAATAGTGAATACAGAATGCAGAGCTGCTGGTCTGAACTAGGAAGCTGATTGCAATTTGTCATTATGATCCATAATCCATACCTCTTTTTCAAAAATTGGTTAAGGATAAAACAGCTGTGATACCCTGCCGGGTGCCATATGCACTAAAAAGGGGCAATTTGTTTAAAAAAAATTACAAATAAAATAAAACAAAATAAAATCCACAGTAAACCTTCCATCTTATGTAGGGTCTTCCAACTTGCAGCCCAAAATCAACTTTTGTTTAAAGGGATAGTTCCGTTTCTTTGAAGTGGGCACCCCAGGCAGGGATGTCATTTTTATCCTTAACCACTTTTTGGAAAAAAGGTATTGATTATGGATCATAGTGACATACAAATTGCAATTACCTTCATAGTTCAAACCAGCAGCTCAGCATTGAGTAATTTCCATGTACAATCGCTGTGATTTGGGGAATATTGCATGCCAAGAAGATATAAAACTTGCTGAGGATAACACGATGAAATTACACCCCACTTCATAAAAAATGAACTCTCTCTTTAAGTTATTTAACCACAGCTTTCAGCAGAAATTTGTCTGAATTTAGCTACACTTCAATTCCTAACCTAAACACAGGGCACATGTTTAAAGTTTTTAATTAACATTTTCAATCATAGACGTGGTTTATTTTCTTCATCATACTCTAATGCCATACCTAATAAGACAGTGTGAATTTGTACAAGTAATACAAATATAAACACATAAACAACACTGAACAGAGCCACTGCATGATTAAATACTACTGCATAGGATTTTCAAGGGTTCTTTCCATTTGCTTCGCTTCACACATTACACAGTAGATTAATGCTAGTTTATTTTCCTTTTGTCTTAGCCTTGACTCATAAAAACATGTCAGTGTAAGTGATGCAAAAACCATAATATACAACCCGTTCACACCCGTTTACTGTGTTTCTCTTCCAGCCATGTGCACTGGCCCAGTGACATCTTCCACTACAGAAGCAGGAGAAGTCAGCACAGCCCAGCTGCGATGTGATTGGCTAATGCTCTGTCAGCAGACATCAGAAGATGCATGTTATTGGTCTGTTGTCAGTGCCAGGGAATGGAGAGCTCCTACACATTGCCCCCATGCTTTTCCTTCCCTGACACACACGCATTTCAGTGAATACAAATGAAATGGTTGTTGCATCTGTATTTTGAGCCAGATTAGTGAATTTTTGAAAGCCTACAGGTAATTAAAAACCACACACCGGATGAATTCGGATGAATGTTGTTTTACAAACCCAGCGTCACCGAGCCCTCAATGAAGCCTGCTATAACTTTATGCATGACTCATTTGGTTTTGTTGGAATCTTACTTTTGCTGGCATGGAGCTGAACAATAATAAGATAGCTAGCTGGACCTCCAAATGGCCCAATTAAATGCATCAATGGGCAAAACCTACAAACAATCTTCACTTCACGTCAGTAGCATCAGTGAGATTAGAGTGCAGGCACATGTTGCAGACTGCAAACAGCGTTGCAGACACTGCCCTGGGCAAACAATTGGTTCATGTCGATTTAATCATCATTTCTGCGGGATTTGCATGGCACTGCAGAAACTTGGTCCGTGGTTTATGACCTCACCTTTTCATGTCAATCCCCTAATAAATGCAGCTCACAGTAACAATAACTTCTGAGCTCCACATACGTGATGTACACGAGTCTTCCCGCTGTTAGGGATGTCGTCTAAAGACAAGGGTGACCTTTACCCATTAGCATCGCGGTTACTAGTGTCGGTTGAGTAAATCACAGCAAATCAAGGGCCAATGCTGGCCGTGCAATATGCAGAATTCAACGACGTGCGTCTGACACAGGCCAACAGTTCAAACTGTTGTGGCTTAGCATCGCATTCGCACACGACTCAAAGGCCTGTGTGGATTCGTTCACTCGGCAGAGCAGAACTGGCGGTAACATGGGGTGATAATTAAAACACGCCGTGCATGTGTTTTCATTCCAGCGGGAAAGGCTGATGCAGTCATTTAGCTGAATCTGTTCACAGCAATGCGGATTACGAGGCGCTAGCGGCGCATTACGGGGAAGCCTTACCAGTTCTCCTGCATCCATCGGATGGCTTCATCCTCGTTGAACTGTCTCTCGAATTCATACTCTTGCAGAGCCAGCACCGACATGCTCACTGCGCGGCGTTGTCGTTCACACTGCTGAAACCAGGCAATTCGCGGACGAGCCGTGTGTGTTCGAGGGGGGGTCGGTTGTCTTTTTCTCCTCAGCTTCGGACTCGCATCGCTCGTGCTGCCGCCTGGACCTCGCGATTGTGCGCGAGCGCTTTGGCTGTCGGCACCTTTCTTCTCTCCACCGGCTGCAGAGCCTACGCCCTCCCCAATAAGAGATCCACTCCGGGTCCTAACGCCGCCCACTCGCCCCACTGTGGTGAAACTGCCATTCAGGCAAAGGCAGGTCAACATCCAACCACTCCATATCATTTACAAGATACAGCAACAGCAACCAAATCACACTTGATTCATAGCGCGCGATTCATATATCTTAAGTGAACTGCCATGTCGCCAGAAGACTATTTTCTGATATATTTTCAGATTGAAAGCAATTCTTAATTTTCCTGTAATATAGATAACAGATAAAGACCAATTAGTGCAGTCTGTTTTGTAAATAAAACTAAGCAAAGTCTAAGAAGCATATTGAACATAAAACGTTTGCTTGCTTATCCTTCATTTCATACATTTGAGTCTTTGTGTTGGCATGTGCAAAGGTTTGGACACTACAACACAATACACAGTCAGTGATCACTAACATGCGTTAAAACAGAGCTATTAAAAAAAAATAAAAAAAAAATATATATATATATAGTACAGAAAAGTTTGGACACACCTTCTCATTCAATGAGTTTCCTTTCTTTTCATGACTATTGACATTGTAGATTCACACTGAAGGCATCAAAACTATGAATTAACACATGTGGAAATATGTACTTAACAAAAAAGTGTAAAACAACTGAAAATACGCCTTATATTCTAGTTTCCTCAAAGTAGCAACCTTTTGCTTTGATTACTGCTTTGCACACACTCTGCATTCTCTTGATGAGCTTCAAGAGGTAGTCACCTGAAATGGTCTTCCAACAGTCTTGAAGGAGTTCCCAGAGATGCTTAGCACTTGTTGGCCCTTTTGCCTTCACACTGCGGTCCAGCTCACCCCAAACCATCTCGATTGGGTTCAATTCCGGTGACTGTGGAGGCCAGGTCATCTGGCGCAGCACCCCATCACTCTCCTTCTTGGTCAAATAGCCCTTACACAGCCTGGAGGTGTGTTTGGGGTCATTGTCCTGTTGAAAAATAAATGCCTAAACTCAGAAAACTAAATGATAGTTTGTTGAATGCACTTCTTTATTTTCTTTCCATGGAATGCCATAATACAATGATTCATCTTAGCATTTTGTAATGTAAAGAGCATGCTATTTCTTTGTTGCACAATCATTTTGCTTGTCAAACTATCCAGGTGGAGACTATTTGCTCATCTGGCAAATAGGTGGAGGAAGTACATTTGACTTTTACCTTAGTTAACTTTTACCTACATTGTGAATACAAGGCTGTCAGCCAAGACAGACATGTACTCTATATGTACGTCATTTCGATGATTTCTGCTCTTGACACTCAATACTGAAACACAGACTGTAGTACAGACAGTTATTCTAGAACAGGTGGGCCAATGATGATGCAGCACCAGCTGGCCTTGATCATTACATTTCTTATTTTCTACATTTGATTATTCACTCTAAAAAAAAATCCACAACAGTAAATGCATTTCTCAAAACAGTTTATTTCATTTTGTCAATGAAAATGACATGTCAGTGCCATTTAAATGACAAGACCATGTGTTTTTATTTCTAAACAAAGTAGGCAACATGCTTAGCAACGTAGTCAATATATGAATACGGTTTTGATGACAGAGAATGAAAATTGACAAGGCTTCACTCTTCCTCTTTGGTATACATCAGTTTAATGTAAACAGAACAACATTACACATTTCTGTATGTCTGTGTTTGATTTGAAAATATTGAACAGGATTTCCATTTATGTCTTGTATCATACTGCTTGTATTGTTGTTCACCGACATAAATAGTGTTGGGGTAGTTACTGAAAAAAAGTCAGCCATTACATATTACTAGTAAAAAAGTAATGCCTCACTTGACTTTTTACTCAAGTAAGTAGTCAAACTACTAGTTACATTACTTTTGGATTACTCCATGACATCACCTGTACCATACCTTAATTGCCAATTAACACAATAAAGTTAAGCAATATGCCTAAATTAACATGAATATTTATTCTAAAAAGTAATGCCCCACTATACGTCTGCATCAGGGTTGACTGACGTGCTGCGTGATTGTCAGAGTTCTTCATCGATTTAAGTTAAACATGCCCCGTAGCTCACAGACAGAGTGCTGCGTCGCAGATCAATCACCTCACATATGCGTCACCGCTCATCTTCTTTGTCTCCTCAAGTCAAGTCTACACGTCACATATGTCCTCTTGTAGAAAAGCACAAGTAACGACTTCATTTTTTGATTTGTAACAGTAATGTAATTACGGACGTTATCAACAGTAATGCGTTACATTACTGCATGACAGACAAATGTAATCTGATTACAGTTTACCAACAACACTGGACATAATCATGTCATTGTGGTACATTTTTGTCATTTGCACTGCATACCGTAAAAGAAAAGCACACAGGAGGTATATTTTGTAACCTGTACAGTCAGCAGTTGATTTTCTTTTTTTTAACAAGGGGGATGCACCTTGTTAACCCCCCACCACCACCAATCGCGGTTTGTCACGCAATCTCAGGTGGACCTCATAAAAATGGTGCCTTTAGTGCACCCCGTAAACCTTAGAAATCTAACGTAGTTTTTTTTTCAATTGCTTAAGCACGATTTTGAATGGGCCCGGTTTTTCAAAACACTACATACAACCATACAGACAATTAGTAGAACACCTCAGATCCTTTGCAAAATGAAATACTAATTCTGTCTCAGCCAGTTCCACACTTCTGTGCTTAACACGTCCGGGAGGATGCACCGGGAGGATTCCCGGTGGACTGGCCACTTGGAGGGCCGGCGGGCCGCCCTATGTACAGTATAGTGTCAGTGTGTGACCATGCGTACAGGCTGCCGCCTCGCTAACGTTGCAAATGTGAGCCGTGGACCGTTGCCCTCACTGGCGTTCACGCCGCTAAAAAAAATATAGAGAGAGAGACTTGAAAGTTGTTTTGCTAACAAGGGGGACACCATCCCCCCTTGTATCACCTACTCAGTACAGTGCGGTCTCCCCACACCTCCTGATGTTCCTCTCTGTTTGGGCCACAGATTCTCACCCACATTACAACAGATGTATTCCCTTTCAATTTAGTATTTATAAAGTATTCTTTACATGAAAACTCTGAGTGTGTTAACCGTGAAATGAGGGAACCTCAGTTCCAGAAAGTGAGGTACTGTAAGTAAAACCATGTCATCTGACTCTGGGAACCTAACCTGCTCACTGTCAGGTTTTCCATAAGAAACCCTGAGTTTACCCTGTCTCCTCCCTACTGCTACTACTACTACGGCACAATTAATTTGCAATGGAATCAATTCGATTTTATTATAAGAAATAATTCCCCATATACACACATATACATATATATATATATATACTTACATACATACATACATACATGTACATGTACATATACATATACACACACACGCACACACACACACACACACACACACATATATATATATATATATATATATATATTGGCATGCCGTTCAGGAAATTAATATTTGAATATATGGAATGAAACTTTGGGGGGTATTTCCTATTTCAGTGACGTACGATGTAAAATGCAATTCGGTGCAACACAGCGGCGCCAAGCGACCGCCTTTTCCCTTGTCCAACTTGTACAATGAAAATTGAAAGAAGGAGGTCAATAGCCGAAACTGCCTTCAAAGTAAAAGTATCGCGATATTTTTGGCTTATTCCCACGAGGGAGCCCCGCGGATTTTCACAATAAGGGCACCATGTTTTGGCGTAACACGCCGCCAAACGTCATGATTGAGGCAAGTCACGTGACTTTTGTTGTCGACATTACATCCCTCCGACCAAACAATGTATTAATTGCTGAAATGCTAGCAGTGTGCGACGCTGTCAGCTTCGGAAGACACCCGATACAAGCACTAAATATAGCGAGCTGTCGTGGCTCATTACCAGCCGTGCTGCTAAATAGATGTTTGCAGCTCATTGGAATCTTTTCTCCTCCAAGTCTGTGTGGAATGTCTACATTTATGGTGGAGGTGAGTCAACTGGGCCTTTTTCGGTCTCATAACTTAGGCTAGGAGTGTTCTATATATGTGCTTGTAATATATGTGTTTATAAATGCGTACAGTAAAATACCAGCAATAGCTTTGTGCCGACAAAGTGCTCAACAAAGAAAAGCTCTAAATAGTATTTTTTTTATATTTTTTATTTTATTAAGTAAACGTCACGTGTCCTTATTTGACAGGAAGGGGTCCACCTCGGACTGCTACATAAACCTTCCCCATGACTGCACCAGGATAAGATGGATAAACTATCAGTTGGTTATTTCAGAGTACGTTGAGTACGTGGCTGCCCAGCAAGTGACAAAAACCCGATTGAATGTCCAAAAAGTCCCATTTTACAGTAAAGGTCCGGCATGGAATCACGATTGATAACACACACACGTGCTCCATATCACAGACCTCAGACATTCAGGGTCTGAAAACAGTTTGACAGCAAATACCAGATATGAAGACTGGAGTTTTTAATATCTCTTCAGGCGGTCTTTGGACCACAAAAATTGGAGGACTGAAATTAAAATGAGAGCTAAATACAAAACACTGTCCATCTGTGGATGAACACAACATCAAAGTGAAGAGCAAAGACTAACTTTGTTCAATTATTTTCCTAGTGCACGTATCCCTTTAGACATCTTTTTTTCTTAAATTAACAAAAAATGTTCTTTCATTACAGAGTCTCCAGAAGGCAGGTTGGAGATCTTGTGCGGCACCAGGGAAGACAACTGCTGATGGAGTGTTGTCAACTAGAGGGCCTTTGAAGCAGCTTCACCACACTGGCTTTCGGAGAGCCAGGCTATCTGGGCAGAGCAGTTTGCTTTTCAGTATATCAACGTATATTAGTTATGAGTCCTGTTAATTATGCAGGTTATAGTTGTGAGTTTTAATTTCCTTCTCCTTAAACTACGCCGTCTCCAACAACACGCATCGTCCGAAACGCGATACTTTTACTTTAAGGGCAGTTTCGGCTGTGGACCTCCTTCTTTCAATTTTCATTGTACAAGTTGGACAAGGGAAAAGGCGGTTGCTTGGTGCCGCTGTGTTGCGCCAAATTGCATTTCACATCGTACGTCACTGAAATAGGAAATACCCTTTAATATTCCTTTATATGAGGTGAGCAACGAAAACGAATGATACTTTATGAACGGACCCAAGCAATGATTTTTTCCCTTATCCAACTTTTGTCACACCGTGGTGAGAGGTATCTTGTCCTGGGGTTTTAGTCTCGTGTTTTGGTCTCCCCGTTCCCTGATTGTTTCCACCTGTTCCCCATTAACCTCATGTGTCTTATAGTCTGCGCCTCCCTTTGTCCTGTGCCATAGTGTCTCGTCCCTTGACGTTCTCCACGCCATTGATATCACATCTCGCCCTTGTTTTCGTCCCCATGTTCCCCACGTTTGTATTTGGTAGTTTCTTTTCTTGTATCCTCGCTAATAGAGTGAATTTTTGTTGTTTGTTTTGTTTTGTTTTACCCAGGTTACTGTTGGGTTTTTGTTTGGAAGTCCTCGTAGTTTTCCTCCGTAGTCGAGGGTCTTTGGTTACATTTTGCTCTTAGTAAAGTCCTCATAGTTTTCCTCCGTTGTGGAGCGCTTTTTTGTTACTTTTTGTTATTAGCGATTCTTTGCTGTTTTCCTCCGTTGTGGAGTGTTTTTCTTTCTTGGTTCTGTTTGTTCATAGTGCATTAATGCAGCCAGGTTCATAGCCTTTTATTTCCCCTTGTCACTCTACTTCCGAGGCTCAGGAGATAATCTTTCCAAATAAATCCATCTGTACCAGTTACTCCTCTGCATCTGAGTCCTAATTTAGCCCAGGCCTGACAACTTGTACAATGAAAATTGAAAAATGGCAGTCCACAGCCGAAACGGTCTTCAAAGTAAAAATAGGGTTTTTCGATCAAAGGTTTCAATGCATGTTGTTGGCAACAGCCGTCAGTTTAAGGATAGCAAAACTAAAGCTCACAACAATAACCTAAATAAGTAAAACAATTCATAAGTAATATGGTGCCATTTTCACCTCTTTCCCCACATCGGATCCCCGCAGATTTTCATAAGGGCACCATCCATGTGTTGGCCTGACACAGAATTAAAAACCACAGTGTATGGGAGCCCCAATGGTGTGCAGACTTTTCTTACATTTTTGCTTTCTAGCGTAACACACCACCAACGTCATGATCCAGGTGAGTCATGCACTTTACTTGTGTTGTCGACTTTATAGACTCATTCTTGGACAAAAAAAGTTTAAACTTTTTTTTACATGCTTTATGGTTTTGCTGTAATATGTAATTAATATACTCAGGACTCAAAGTGTATTGGATTTCTTCGTCTTTACTCTGAATTAGCCCAGGGGGGACCCACACCTGTCAAATCAGGGCACGTGACATTTAGTCTTTACGTGACGTTTTCTTTACTTTGTAGTTTGTCAGTACAAACACGTTGCTTGTAATATACAGCACACATTTGTAAACACAGACCACACTACAAGTCAATGTTATAAACAAGAATTAAAAAGCGCACATAAAACAGTCCTAAGGCTTGCTTATAAGACCAAAGAGGGCCCAATTAACTTCCCTGCACCATAAATGTCATTCCACACAGACTTGGAGAAAATATTCAAATGAGGTGCAAAAAGCTATTTAACAATGGCAGCATAACACGGCTGTTAATTAGCCACAACAGTTAACCATGTGGCTCACTGCTGACATTTCAACAATTGAAACTTTTCTTGTCGGAGAGAATGAGTTTATCAAGTCGACAACATAAGTAAAGTGTGTGACTTACCTCAATCATGACGGTGGCGTGTCATGCTAGAAAGCAAAAATATAAGAAAAGTCTGCACACCATCGGGGCTCCCATACACTGTGGTTTTTAATTTCGTGTCAGGCCAACACGTGGATGGTGCAGTTACACATGTGCAAATGACCCAGTTGATCCGGTAGTGACAGGAAGCAGAACCAACCTATTCACATGGAAGAGGCTAAACAGCACAATGGTTGGTTGTGGATAAACGTTTGTGTAAGAAAAAGAGACAAAACATTAAGTTGTTTCAAGTTGTGTTGTTGAAACTTTTGAAGATGTTTCATAAACACGATAAGTGCAGATATATTCCCTTCTTTATTGAGTCTGTTGCAAAATGAAATGTGATTAATTTATATTAAAAATAAATTGGCCAACCATGATTAATTGAAATGAATCCACAGCAACCCTGTGATTAATTTGATTGAAGATTATAATCGTCATTTTACTTGATATGTTTAATGACTCTTTGTTCCATGGGTTACTTCCACAGACATTGACTGAAGCATCAATTACCCTCTTGCTTAAGCCAGGTAAAGATAGCACAGAATGTGGCTCGTATCGCCCCATCTCCCTCCTAAATTGTGATGTGAAGATCTTGGCCAAAGCCCTTGCCCTACCCCTAGAAACCACAATGCACGACGTGATATCTGCTGACCAAACTGGTTTTATTTCAGGCCGTCATTCATTTACAAATATCCGTCGACTCCTAAATGTTATCCACACTCCTGCGTCCAGCGTGGTGCCTGAGGTGGTTATCACGCTGGACGCGGAAAAAGCATTTGATAGGGTAGAATGGGGATATTTATTTGCCTGTTTAAAGAAATTCAGATATGGTCCTAATTTTATTTCAAATTATTATTCCCAAAGCTTCTGTAACCACGAATGGTAAACGCGCGCAATATTTCTAGTTGTCAAGGAGCACCCGTCAGGGCTGTCCATCAATTACTGGGATTCATAGGGGGGGGAGAGAGCACAGAGTATCTCTTTACGCAGATGATTTGCTAATGTATGTATCTGACCCTGTTTCATGCTCCCCCCACATTATCGATGCTCTGAGGAGTTTTGGGGCTTTTTCTGGGTACAAACTAAACTTCAGTAAAAGCGAATGTTATCCTGTTAATGCTTTGGATCTTCAAATACAGGATGGTGCTCTACCGTTCAAATTATCTAAAAATGGCATTAAATATTTAGGCATTAATATCACAAGGGACATCCAAAGTCTTTACCAAGAAAATTTCTCTCCGCTATTTGAGAAAGTCAAATTAGATCTAAAGAAATGGAAACCACTTCATCTGTCCTTAGCAGGGAAAGTGAATTGTGTAAAAATTAATGTGCGTCCTAAGTTTCTTTGCTTGTTTCAATGTATCCCACTTTACCTTCCTAAATCTTTTTTTAAATCTATCGATAAGGCTTTAATTTCATTTATATGGGATGGGAAAATGCCCAGAATACGGTTAGAACTGTTACAGAGGCCTAAAAACCAAGGTAGCTTAGCTCTTCCAAATCTTTGTCATTATTATTGGGCCTCAAATGTTCAAAAAATTATGTATTGGCTTCATACTCCTGACGCAGACTGGTGCCACTGAAGCCGCATCTTGCATCTCCACCTCTCTTAGAGCCCTGGTCACCTCCAGCCTACCTCTCTCTTGCTTACAATACACTAACAATCCTATTATCCTAAACACCCTCAAAATATGGGCTCAACTCAGACGGAACTTTGGGTTTAAAAACCTTCTCCATCTAAGTCCCATACACAATAATCACCTCTTTCCCCCAGCCAGGTTAGACTCTGAATTTATTCTCTGGCAGAGTCGAAGCATTCATAATTTTAAGGATATGTACATAGACTCTACTTTTGCTAGCTTTGAAGATTTATCGCACACATTTGGCCTCCCTCGGTCTAGCTTATTTCGATACTTTCCTTCAACCTCATGATCCCAACTTTCCATACATAGCATCACCTTCTGATTTAGATAATCTGTTAAAATCCACATTCAAGACTAGAGGACTTATCTCAAGAATTAATAATTGTATAGCCTATTTTAAAAACACAACAGTGGCAAAGATTAGAGTAGATTGGGTTGATGAACTGGGGGAAGCCTTGGAAGAGGAGACTTGGGAGTGCTCTTCTAAGAGTAAATGACAGTACCTCCTGTGCCAAATTAAGTATCATACAATTCAAGATTCTACATCGCATCCACTTCTCCAAAGCAAGATTGGCTAAAATATATCCAAACACGGATGCAAGCTGCGACAGGTGTCGAAACACTCCTGCTGATTTAACACATATGTTTTGGTCATGTCCAGCCCTGACAACCTATTGGTCTACCATCTTTAAAACGCTGTCAGAAGCATTGAATATTGATCTTCAACCCAATGCGACTATGGCCATATTTGTTACACAGATAGAAGACATACAACATTAAGGAAAAGTTATAAAAACACAATTGCTTTTACAACGCTGCTTGCACGTAGAAGGACATTATTACATCGGAAATCAAAAAATCCACCCAAATTGTCTCTGTGGTTTAGTGACCTGGCACAATTCATACAATTGGAGAAGATAAAATATACTCTTAGGGGGTCTAGGGACAAATTATTTTCTGTCTGGGACCCGGTGTTGAAGCATTTAGGTAAACTTAAAACTGTACCCTCTTAATGACCACTTAGCATCTTACATTTGTGTTTGTGATCAAATCCATGTGAGCCTTGCCTTGTTTTGTGCACAGCTTTAATGTTGGCAAAACTCAGATATATGCTTTTTTTTGTCATAGGTGCATGTATATGTATGTGTATGTGTATATATATATATTTGTATGTGTGTATGTGTAAGTGAATGTATGTATATGTATATATATATGTATGTGAATTCTTTTTTTTTCTTTTTTTCCTTTTATTTCCACCCAATCAACTATTCTCTTTTATGGATTGGTGTCCAACATGTTCATGGGGAGGGGGGGGTTATTATATAAAGAGGAGCATTGTGTTTCTTCTGTATGTGTATCTATGTACGATATTGTTGATGCACAATAAAAAGAAGGGGGAAAAAAATAGTTGGAAAAAATAAATGTGATTTGTCTTTTTTTTTAAAAAAAAAAAAAAAAAGGTAATCGTTTGACCTCACTAGTTGACAGTTTAGAGAAAAGGATGGAAGGTTTCAAGAAATGTGTCTTAGCAATTGAGGAAAAACTGTAATAATCAGCACTGATTAGTTTAACAGAGACAGAGGCGATCACTTCAGCTTCGACAAGGGGATGGGGAATGTGGCGGCTGATCGTATGGTGGCTGATTGTGGATTGACCCCCTCCCCTCACCCGGACAACATTGCCGTGCACTGAGTGGCCAGTCTGGTACCAAATTCCTGGGCCACTTTTTTACCCTAGCCCTTTCCTCGCCTCCACTGTACGTTTCATCCATCAAATGCAGATGTACCAATAGGAGATCCATGTGCCAGAATATGATGGGCTAAAATCCAATGGGAAAGCTGTGAGCTGTTCATTCATCTAATCCGTTTCTCTTGTGTTTATTAATTGTCATTGTAATTTCTCTTGTTGTAATTTCTCTTTTGTTGTTGTGTTTAGTAACTTGGCGATGTCGTTTCTCTTTTGTTGTTTAGTAATTTGTTGTTACTCTTTTGTTGTTGTGTTTAGTATTTTTTTGTTTCTCTTTTGTTGTGTTTAGTAATGTGTTGTTACTCTTATGTTGTTGTGTTTAGTAATTTGTCATTGTGTTTGGTAATTTGCTGTTATTGTTTCTATTTTGTTGTTGTGTTTAGTACTTGGCCGTTGTGTTTTCGATGTTCTGTTGAGTTTTCTGATTTGTCGTTGTGATTTGCACTTCAGGGCCACCGTAGTATAGAGACATTTTGAAATCCTTCCTTGAAGGAGCAGTGAGTAAAAATATGTGTATTTGGCGACAACTAATGGTGCATTTGTATATTACTTGGAAATCTGGCAGCACAGAAAGCACTAGGTTTTTCCCACAGCACAGTTTACCTGTGGGGAAAGTGGAAAGAGTGGAATTATTGAACTATTTGTGGTGTGTGTATGCATGTGTAGGAGAGTGGGAGTAAAATAGAGCTGAACGTACGTGCGTGGCTTCTTCCTCTCCAGGGTGTTCAGGCAAAAGAGTTCCCGGAGGGTTCGGACTCCTTTTATTACTTCCGTGAGGGAAGTTCCATGTGGTAGGTGAGCTGAGGGGGGGTTTGAGATTTGGTTTAAGGTTAAATCTGTATTTATAATCATTCAGGGCGAGGTGTTTCAGGGGTTGTAAATTGGTGTAAATATATTTTGATTTAGTGATGTTTTAAGAGTGCTTTATGTATATATGAATGTTTGTTTGCTTAGTTGGCGGTTTGGTCGGACCACTGGCTCGTGGCGCTTGCCAAGGAATAACTAAAAGGAGGGGAATATATATAAACTAGGCCATGTGGTGTTGTCGGCAGCAGCTAACACACCCCGATAAATTGGAGTAGTTAAAAGGCCTGGTGGGGTACCTGGTCTGCTCACAAGCCACCAGGGAGCAGCAGATCCAAGCACAGGTGAAGCAATTGAGGGAGGAATATGAGGGCAGAGTTGTTCATCATGGTGGTGATGATGGTGCTGATGATGAGGATGTGACGGATGTTGGTGATCCAGGGGGGTTGGCCCATCGGCCTGAGCCACAACCACCACAACCACCGCCATTGGAAAGGGCGCCACATATCCACCGTGAACCCAACTTAATACCGCTCTCACATGATGATGACATTGAACACTACTTAATGACATTTGAGAGGATGGCCACAGTTTGGCGTTGGCCGAAGGAAGGTTCGTAAAGGTCACGGAGGTCGAGGGTGCATGTAAAGCTGAGGCAGACGGCTTAGCTGATGTCAGTTATGTTATTAAACAGGGCATTCTGTAGCAGCGTCAGGGCAAGGTGGAGGTTTTGGATTTGCCGAACAGCCTCACACAAAAGGTCATGGAGCTAGGTCATCCCGTGGTCGGGCCACCTTGCATTTCAAAAAACACTTATGGTTTGCATGGCCGGGGATGAATTCCGACATCAAAAACTTCTGTGCCTTATGTGACATTTGCCAGTTAACATCACTCAGAGGGGTGACACGGGTGCAGCTTCAACTGTTACCTGTCATTGACACCCCATTAGATAGGATAGGCATGGACGTTGTGGGGCCCCTTGAGAGTGCTACAGGCAATCGGTACATCTTGGAGGCTTTTCCCCTTAAATCTGTGAAAGCTATGCAAGTGGCTAACTGTCTCCTCCAGCTGTTTTCAGGCATACCACGAGAGGTTCACACTGATTGTGAAACACACTAAACTATTCGCAAAAAAATATTATCAGCAACTGACAAGAGGTGCAAGTGTATGCTTTGGTCTCTGAGCTACTGTAAAAAAATGGCGGAAGATGGCAGCTGTCCGCTTCTATGTATTTTAAATGACCAATTCTAAGATAATAACAAATGAAATAAAAAACATCTTCAAACAACAGTAAACCCTTAACATATTCTTATCAATATTACATTATACTGTATTTTCAATCATAATGCTACAATTTATTACACAATGCCACTTTAAACATTACTGAGACATCTGAATGACAGTAGAATTTAATTTGAGATAGACAACTTTGTTTATGTCTCATACATAAACTCCTTTTTCTAAGTATTTTATTTATCTCGTTATGAGATTTCAAAATACTTGTGCAGACTTAAAACTTGCCAACTAGAATTTGAAAACTTAGTAGGTTGGTTGAGGTATTCATAAGAAAAGACAAATTTCCCCTGAAGATCAATGAATGCTATCTTATCGTCATGCTATCATGTTGTCGTTTGACCTTTGGGTGATCAACAATAGAGAATTTATTATCCCATTCTTATTGGAAGTTTTTAGATAAACCCTGTACCAACTATCTAATGGCTTAAAGTGAGACATATTCTCAATGTGTTAGGGTTAAACAAAATACAAATGATATAGTGCTGTCCTGTAAAAATGAATTCTCGTAAGATTAATAGCTTAATAAATATCTATCTTTTCATCTGTTCACCCATTATACCATCCATCAATCCATCTATATTCTACAGAACTTAGAGTAATTAAAGCCCAAGGTTTTTACTGAAGTGCCTCTACACTGGAAAAAAACAAAACCTGTAAAAGTAATCACCTGAGCCGAGACCATTTATTGTCACCTTAGATTTCGTTAATACTGTACAGATATTGTGAGTCAAGAAAATCACTGGAAATCACAGGAAAAGCCACTGGCACTTGGAATATGGCATGTCATTGATTTTGGGCTTGTTTTGCAACAGGTACATCGTGCAAACAAACATGGCCGGGAAGGCGCCGGGGCTGGGGGCCAAGAGCCTGCAGGATGTCACGGCGCTGCCACACCAGGGGCCTCATGTACTAACAAGTACGTGGATCTCACACTAAACGCCAGCGTTTGCAAGAATCCCCGAAAAAAAAATCCGGATGTATCAATAAGTGCGAGCGCCAGGATCCGCGCACCTTTCCTCAATACATCCCACTCAGCGTGGACTTGAGCGCGTGGCCGGGGCCGCCCTCGTTACGCCCACCTATATGCAATTCTATCTAAACAGGGTCTCTCCTGTCCACGCTCGCAAAAAGATGTGGAAGAAGAAGAAGTTGACGGCGTGTGAGCTGGAGGTGCTGGTCGGGGAGGTGGAGGAGAAACAAAGGGTTTTGTTGGGCAGCCTGTCGCGTCAGTCTAAAAAAACAAAACAATGTGAGGAGAAGGTTTGCCAGAGAGTGAACGCGGTGGGTTTGGAACCACATCAAAGTGGTCGGACGTCAAGCGGCCAGACAGGTGGGGGTCAGAGAGAGGAGCTCACACACGCCGCCCCCCCCC